>CAMOHE010049290.1:0-36514 GCA_946598075.1 Artocarpus hirsutus
TTTATTAAAAATTCTCATACTATAAACTTTAAATTTCATTTTAAAAACAATAGTTGTAATTTTATAAAAGTTTTGTAAATTAAATTGACTATCTAAAAGTCAATTTAATTTAAATTCTAAACTTAGCACAATTTTGTGCTCCACAAACTACTTCATATAAAGAGCTATTTATGGGTCCGAATCTTAGAAATAGATTAGCGTTTGTGAACCCCATCAATGCTCTTCTTCTTCTTCTTCTTATTCACTATTATTTTAATAACTGATATTATTATTATTATTGTCATTGTTATTACAACAATAATAATAACCCTTACATAATTATTAATGTGTACAATAATTAACTATACACATTCAAAACATTAGAATTCTGGCATCCTTGAACTTGGTGCTCACCATTTTTAATTTATGGTATGGAGCTCATGATCACTATTGATCTGGGTTTCTCTTACTGAACCATTATCATATAGGAATTTTTCACATGATCATAGTACGTTGAAAATTCCACTTTTGCCAAATAAGATTGTCCTTTTGGCTCATGCATAAAATTAATAAATCATGAATTCTTGGTTTAGCACATTAAATAATTATTTTTAATTATTTTAATGTACTATCATAACATTATATTATTACATGTTTCATAAATAAAGCACATAATTTTGTGCATTCACAACATTAATTTTTTTTTCTAAGGTCTTACGGCTATTAAGACCTTTTAATAAGTGCGTTAATAAATGCTAAACTTGTACTTTCTTAAGTACTTAGCTAAGTCATGAGGGAAAAACCCTCAATTAATTATAGTTATTAACGTTTTAATTTTTCGGGTCATTACAATATGCGACTTTTCCAATCCTTTCTCGGATCTCGAAGGGGATTGAGCTTCCCTCTTTTTCCAAACCTCATTATCCCTTTCATTGGTACGACTTTTAGGAAAACAAAGCCTCCTACTTGAAATTCCAAGGGCCTATGATGCTTGTTCATGTAGTTCTTCTGTCGGCTGTGGGCTGTCTCCAGTCTCTCCTTGATTCGTTTCACATCCTCCATGGTTTTTCTAATGAAGTCCGTGGTTTCTAGATGTTTCTCCCCAGGTTCATGCAAGTGGATTAGGGATCTACACTTTCTTCCGTAAAGAGCTTCGAAAGGCACCATGCCTATTGACGCATGGTAACTGTTGTTGCAAGAGAACTCGATTATGGGTAACTTCCTGTCCCAGTTTCCCTTAAAATCCAACACACAAGCTCTTAGCATGTCTTCTATAGTTTGAATGGTTTTCTCAAACTGGCCATCGATTTATGGGTGAAATGCAGTGTTAAATTTTAGATTGGAGCCCATTGCTTCTTGTACGCTTTTCTAGAATCTCAAGGTAAATCGACCATCTATATTAGAGATGATAGGTTTTGGAACTCCATGCAACGTCATTATCTTTGATACATACAATTCTACTAACCGTTCAATGGAAGAACTGAGTTTAATGGGTAAAAAGTACGTGGGCTTCCCAGATTGCATCCTTGCCATTGATGGTCCTAGGGAACCCAACTAAAAAATCCATCGTTATTTGCTCCTATTTCCATTCTAGAATGTCGATCTTTTGTAATTCTCCTATTGGACGTTGATGTTTCGCCTTTACTATTTGACAAGTACGGCATCTTGATACAAATTTTGCAACATCTTTATTCATTCCAGTCCACAAAAAGTTCTGTTTTAATTTCGTATACATCTTGGTTGCTCTTAGATGCACGAAATAGGGGGTTTCGTGTGCCTCTAAACGAATTTGTTTCTTCATTTCTAAATCGTCGGGTATGCATACTTAATTAAAAGGTTAGACTCCGTTCAATTTAAAAAAAAAAAAGAGAATGAGTAACAATTTGCACATTTTCATAGAGCCGAGCAATTCACCAAAAAAATGGTTATTAACACTAATGGCTCTTAAACTTTAGGGCCTATCACTTTGCCGCCTAAACTTTAAAAATAACCACTTTATCTTTTAGAACTTTCAAAACTCCTCACTTTATCCCCTAAATTTTAAATATCATCATTTTACCTCTGAACTTTCAAAGCTTCTCACTTTGTCTTATAAATTTTTGATTTTTCTTTCAAACAGACAAAATTAAGCCCATGTGATTTGCACATGGGTCACTTATAAGGGCATAAATGAAAGTTTATCACTCTTAAGTTTTGTTTTATATTTACACTCTCATTTAAAGCCTTTGTTTTTGTTTTGTTTTATTTTTTATTTAAACTTTTTTTTAGGAAAGATTTGTCTGCACATTTCTTCTCTTTTTTAATATGTAATTAATTTAATAAGTTGATATTATTTGTAGATATCTAAATTTGAATACTAAAAAAATAAGTTACGTATTAAAAATGAGAGGATATCAGCGAACAACATAAAAAAAATGTGCATAAAAACCCTTCTTAAATGAGAGTATATAAACGTTAAATAAAAGTGTAAACGTGAAACAAAATTTGACAGTGATAAAATCTTATTTTTGCCTTGACTTATGGGTGAATGATGGTGGCTTAATTTTGTTTATTTGAATGAAAAATTAAAAAATAAGAGATAAAATAAAAAACTTTAAATCAAGAATAAAATAATAATTTTTAAAATTTATAAAATAAAATAAAAAGTTTTGAAAGTGTAAATAAGAAAGTATTTGATAGTTAAAGTTTAGTAGAAAAATGAGGGACAAAATGAGGGTGACGATCAAGTTTATGGATTATTCGTGGTAATAGCCAATAAGAAAGAGTAAATTGAGCCGGTTCAGCTATGTTTTTTTGGTTGTCAGTGCCGAGACAGTTAAGGGTCACTTAAGGGCGGGTGCGAGAAGAATGGCCAAATTCTCGGCTGGTGAAGACAACGACAGCGGAGAAGGAACCAGTAGCCCCAGATGCAAGCGACGATGTCTTCCCTTTGTCGTCGCGAACTCAATCCAAGAAAACGGACAACCTCGACCAGAAGACGATCCACGCACGGACAATGAAGACGACCAATGGGAGGACGAAGAAGAAGACGACGACGAAGAAGGGCATGAAGAAACTCAGGCCCAAACGGTCAGGCTGGAGGGTCCTGGTTCCTCCGAACCCGACACGAATGGGTCCCTTTCAACGTCGACAATTCCTGTTTTCGAGGTTTGCTCTCTTTAGATATTTTTTTTTATCGAGAAAAAATCAGTTCCAATTTTTCTCTCGTTTCTGTATCTGGGTTTTGAGGATTATTGTGCTTTTGATGCTTTGAAAACGATTAATTCACTTTAATTTGAAATTTGGGTTTGGTATTTGATGGGAATCGTATTTATGCATCTTTTTCTCCCAATCTTTTTCCAACATATCCCAAGCAGATATCATAGAGCTTGTTGAAGTATTCATTTCAGTATATTAGCTTTTCTTTCTAGTTGAATAACTATACTGGGAAAGCCTAATCAGTAACTAACTTTCTGATGTGGAAACATTACTGTCTTGTAATTGTACCTTTACGTGTCAGTGAAAAATGATCAACCTGAGATATACATAATTAGATATGTATTATGGAAATGTCTATATTGTGATGAAAGGAAATAGCGATGACTTTAAGTTCACAATGCGTTCAAGATAAGAGAAGAGGAAAAAACGAATATCAAAGAGAAATAAGTCTTTTTTGTTATTATTATTATTTTTTTCTCTTTGTCGATCAATTACAAGGCTAGTATATATGAGTTTGAATAATTTTTGAACCCACTTTTTATATCTTTTGGCAACGAAGAGAGGTGGAGAAATATGGATAAAAGTTATAAATCTGCGTCTTGTCTTGTTAAAAGTACCATTAATTGGAAATAGTTCTTGTTTCTACCCTGTATATCGAAGAGTTAGAAAAAAGTTGAAATCTTTGATTCTTCACTTCCCTTCTGCCCCTAGATTTCTTGAAGCGCTGCTGATTTTCTACTAAATAACTCACTTTATGATTTCATTTCACCTCGATTTAGAAAGCAGAATTTATGAGAGTGTTCATTTTAGAGGTTATTAGTTTGACTTTTAGTGTGCCTAACCCCGTGCAGATTGCTTTTACAAAGTTTCAACAATCAAAAACTGTCTAGAGCTAACTTGTTGGCTTGATAAATAAGATGATGAGTTTAAATTCGCATGGGCGGTTTATTTTGGTGACTGTTGAACATTTGAAGGCTTCATGTTGATGTCATGTCAATTGTTAAGTTGTGGAGTGGAACTTGCATTGTTTAGAAGAATTTGAGTATACAAAATATATGATAATGTATCAAGTAGACATTTTGCAATATAGATATAGGTCCATGGACCTTTTTTTTTTTCCCATAATAAACTAAGAAATTGAACCAAAAAGAAAAAAAAAATCTACAGATAGCAAAGAATTATATTTCATGTGCATATATGTTTGTTAAGAAAGGGGAAAAAATTCTTTTGGTCGTTGGCTCTAAAAGCAAGTATACTACAATATACAACTATAGGAAAATAGAGCTTTATTTCCCTGTTAATGAAAGCAAAGCAAGATTTTTAGAGAAAGACAAAAGTTAGTTAAAAAAAAGTAGAGGTCTTGACGTTTAGATCTTGAAAAGTCGCAAGAACTTCCTGCTTTGCAGTTTCGAAATATTCTTTTATAACTTGAAGTCAATTTAGGCTGCAAAGCCGCATGGCTAAGAGGTTTCCCATTTTATTCATTCTCTTTTATACGAAGCGGAACTATAAGTGTTCTATGGATTCATTCTCTCTTTCTATTATCAAACTATCTTCTTTATTTCATCCATGGTTTTCTTTATGACTCTTTTCACCAAGCAAGTCATCTGTCTCATTTCATCCCTTAATTCATGCGCGGAGCCATATAATTCCTTTTATTTGTAGATTTTCTGTTTGGTCTCCTTTTTATTATATTAAACAAAGAAACATAATTTACAGTGTTTCTTTCAAATCAAAATGTTTAGGTATCTGGCCAAGGGGATCTTCAAGTGGTGAACGGAATTGTTGAAAAGTGTATTCTTTCACCAGGGAAGAGGAGAAAGAAGAAGAAACAAGTAACTACCCCTCGTCCTGCATGCTCATGGGTGTATTTTAGGTAAACGTCAGTTCATTCTAGATACACCTCTTGTGATAATATTTTCCTGCAATGTTAATCCTCTAATCAACTACCACAGCCGGGAGTTTATCAAGGAGTACAATGCTTCCCATCCTGAGTCGTCTGGCCTCAAAGCCGTGAGCCTCTTCCTAAATTTTATAAAGTATCATTGTGTCACTTTCTTTGCAATGAATTATAAATAAGGTAACCAATCATATATTTAGTTTCATAATTACAGGCCACAAAGGCAGCATCTGAAATGTGGAAGTCAATGAGCCTGGAGGAAAAAGCCAAATACACTACTCGTGCTCGAGAAGTGTGGGATAACTACTTGAGTGCAGCTCCCCCCCGTACACCTAAACCAAGGAAACAGGTAACTTACCATGTGTAACAGTTGTTTGTTTGTGCATTGGACCAGATACATATTGTAACTTTGGAAAAGCAGACTAAGCTGGTTACGAGATGCTCTCCTGGCCGCTTATTCAACGTGCTACAACACCTTACAGCTGAACAAAAGGATGCAGTCAAGAGCATGGGGTTTGGGAGCCTCCTCGGGCTTAGATGTCGGACACTTCGCCGCAGTTTGTGTCTTTGGTTGTTGGAGAGATTTAACACTATGCGGCGTAGCTTGGAGATTTGTGGTGGACATATTCCTTTAAACCCAAAAGATGTGGAACTTGTGATGGGATTAGCTGCTAGTGGGAAGGATGTTGTGAACTCAGGGCCAGATGACTTAATTGCAGACTTGCGGAATAGTTATAATGCAACAAATCGTGGTATTTCAGTTCGCCTCTTAGAAGAAAAGTTGTCAGCCCCTGAAGCAGGAGATGATTTTAAGAGATCGTTTGTCCTATATGCACTGGGTACTCTTTTGTCTCCAACGGCAAGACTGGATGTTAGCCCTTCATTTCTCCACTTCTTAACAAATATGAGTATCATCCACCAGTACAACTGGGGGAAATTCTTACTTGACCGGTTGGTTCGGGAGATATCACGGTTTCGTCAAGGCAAGCAACGAGCTGTTGGTGGCTGCCTTTTGTTTCTCCAGGTAATTTCTTTATTTTCAGTTTCTTCATACTGATAATATCACTCACAACCTTATTTACATATTTTAATATTTTCTCAGCTCTTCTATTATGAACGAATTTCCATTGAAGGAACTGGTGATCATTCTCCTGCTGTTTCTCCATGCTTATCTTCATGGGGGGAAGATGAGATTACGGAACGAGAAAGGCAAGAAAGAGAGCTCGGTGGTTATGGTTGTGGGCAGGTACTTTATATATTCTCGACACGTGAAGCTAAATTGAGCGTGTGAAAAAATCATTATTTTTTGCTTCTGTACAGGTGATTTTCAGGGACAAATACCTTGGTGTTGAGTCTTTTGAGTGCAGAGGCCAGATAGATGGCCCACCGGCATGCAGTATAAGCAATAGGGTTGAGCATGATCCCATCCTTTTGCACGTGGGGAACCAGGTAGTCATGATACTCTTGTCTTTTTCATTATTCGGATGAATTCTTGTTATTCTTCTTATTGATGTGCCATCAATCGAAGGCCTATCTTTGTCCAAACTGTTGTGCTATTTATAATCAGCCTCTTGATTTCACATAATGTTCATCGAGTAGCAGGCAAGAGAATAACTATTCGCTTAGTGGGTTTAATTTTATTGGACCACAGAATAGCAAATTTGTGATACTTCTCGTTGTAGAAGCTTCAGCATTTAACTTTATCTATTTGATCTTTAAGCTGTGTTAGTCATCCAATGTTAATATCATATACTTGAGAATAAATTTACTCTTTGACAAAGCGATCTATAACTAGAATTTTTCGCAATAATACATTGCTTAAGCTGAAAAAACCGGTAGAATTTATCTACCATATTAGTGCCAACTGCTTGCAGAAGTGCAGGTATTAAAGTTCTTCATTTTTTTTATTTCAATAGAGTTTGTTTAATTGAAAGGCTATTCTGATGGGCAGAGCTTTTGTTGCGTAGGTTTTCTTGTCCAATATTATTAAATTACTAAAGCTAAATTGTGTGGGTGGATTAGACATTAAGTAATCATGGTGGCTCTAGATTGTTAATTATACGTTTATGATTTTCACCCACTCATCTAGCTACAAGAAAGAAAATTACTGCATGGCTATTTTCTTCTACTTCCTTTTGTTTCTACTCCTTTTTATTTTCTTTTTATTTTTTTTTATGTTTATTTTTTTTCCTGCAATTAAGCAGGCTTTATCATAGTGGTTAGTATGCCTTATTGATTGATTTAGAATTCCAAAAGAAGTTAGTATGCCTTATTTGTATACAAAAGGTTTCAACTTTTAACCTCTTTGTACACTACCAGTAAATGGTCACTTTGATTATGCTTTGACACTGAATTTGCTTGTACTTTTTGTAGGTTGACGGAGAGCGGATGAACAGGGAAATTACTATACAAGAGGTGATAAACTTTTATTTCTTGTATTTCTATGTTAACCTCAGTAAGGCCTAGAAGAGTTAAGCCGATGGTATTTTGGTTCTAGTATCTCCCCTCTTTTCCGAACTGTCTTCCTGCTTTGTGACGCAGTTATTTATTTTTTTCCCATAAATTTCTATAGTGATTTTTTTTTGTTAATTAATATCAGATATTAGGTTCCTTGTTCCCTTGTTGTGTTCTATGTCAGAGATCTCATCCCACTTTCCTGGCAATGGTCTTTTTGATCTAGTTAGAGCCAACCATGGTGCTAGTGTGGAATTGATTCAGTTAAAAATTCATTCTTAGACTTTTCTTTAGAAATGTGCAACAAACAAAGATACGTGGGCAAAAAAATTCAGGATGTTTTTCCTAATTTTTTCTATAGACTTGTTCTTTTCTGAAGCCATCTCTATGCCCGTTTGTATTGTTCCTTCGTTTATGAATCGGGAAGATGGGGATGATATGCCCACGAAGTGGCTTCTATTCTTGCCTATTGTTGATAAAAAATGATATTATTCTATATGAGCTAAATCATTTCTTCTATACTGGTGTAAGCCTTAATTGTTGTCTTCAAACCATGGATGGCTGTTCTTTTCATGGACTGGCTACTAATTATTACTTTTCGTTGGTGATATTTTTCATTTATGAAAAATACAAATTTATTTCACAGTGATAAGGTTTCATATGGTTTGCTGCTCACAAAGCTTGCTCGTTAGCTGGAGGAGGCCTATTTCTGTCTTTCCTTCATGAGTTGGTGACTGGATCACATATGGGCATAGAGACCTAGTTTTAGGTGTAGGCATTCGATAGAAACTAGGTTTTGTCGTTTTCTATTTCATTATATGTGATAATTATTTTGTTGGAAAATATTTCTCTTGCTTCTATCTCTTCTATTCATATTCCTCCCATCTCTTCAATTTTTTTCCCTTCATGGTTTTCTTTACTCTCTATTTGTCCTACCTGGTTATGTATCAGGCGAAGAAAGAGGCTTGTGTTCCTGATGGATTCAATATACATTTTGTTTCATACAATTCCTATGTAACTGACAATCTTGAGTAATTTTATTGTTTCCTTTCTTTGACTTTACCAGACCACTGTTCTCTTAATGGCATTCATTCTCTTGTTTCATAATTTATTGTTCAGTCTCCCATGCTTCTCCCAATTATAAAAAGAATAAATAATTATATAAATAAAGGAATAAATGAATGAATGAATGAATAAATGGATGGAACTTTAGACATCCTACTAGCATACTTTTGAAACTTAAGTATTTTAAGACTTATGGGGTGAATCAATGGATATTGTAGCTACATGGTGTATCATTCCAGAATGTCGCTAACAATGACATTTATACATGTGTTTACAGGCTAATAATATGCCAGTTTTTCTCAAGGGTAAGGATGTAGTTTGCGGGGACATTGAACTGATAGTTGAATCAATCAGAACACCATGCCAAAACAAAGAGTACGGATGCAATGAAATAGTGGATTATATGAAGAATAACAACCATGAAGAGACTTGCCCATATGCGCCATGTGTTTGCCCACTTCCAGAGTGCAACTTTGTCTCTTCAACTGACCTGTTGTCACTGCACTTCAGTAGCAAGCATTGGTACTCAGGAAAGCGTTTCAGGTACGACAGCCAATTGGCTGTCTCCATGAAGATGAGTGAACAGTTTCTGGTTCTTCAAGCAGAAGACGATGGTGCTCTTTTTCTCCTCAACAAGAGTATTGAAAGCATTGGTAATACCGTGATGATTACATGTATTGCACCAAGTTCTTCAGAAAAAAGGTTTGTGTATGATCTCATGTTGAAACGAGGAAGCAGCTCTCTCAGATTAAATTCACTTGCAGAATGTTTCCCAGGGAGGGTTGAGGTTTTTCCTCCAAAGGATTTTCTCCTAGTTCCATTTCGCTTTCTCAATTCCTCTGGTCAGCTTAACTTGGATGTTTGTATATGTAAGTGCACAGAAGAACTGCATGTTGATTCGTCTTGATTTAGTAAATTATTGTGCTGCAACAATAAATGAATGCATGAAATCTCCTCTCCTCTTGGTATGTTGGCACATTATCCCTAATTTTGACACCTTTTGTCAAGCCTTGCGCCATGATTCTATTAATGGAGGTAACCGATAGTTGCATTAATCATAATCATGTAGTCTGAAGAAGAATAGGCATAGTGGGTGCTAATTGGATCATTTGTTGACTTCGCTTGTCAACCCCTCTTCTTAGTCTGGTTTGGTTGCAAAGTTGAGCAACCTGATTGCAGGAAAACAAAGACTAGGCGGATTTACTTCTTTGATGATCTAGTACGGTAACATGTGACACAAATCTTATCGTATAAGGTGATTGGCACCTTCGCAAGTGGCCTGGTATGTTCCTAACAGATGTCTTCCTTGTTTTGTTGGATACCCATTAGAAATGGAGACGGGAAAATGATAGCATATGTGGAAAATGGGTGCTTAGGAATTCTTCTGCTGCAAGGCTTGGTCAGTTATTGCACTGATGCAGTGGTTCAACTGCATGTGAAACTAAATGAGATCGTGGAGGGGACCAAAATTTGGATTCACCAATACAACACTGACTAAAAGACAAAATAATTAGCTCCTTGTTGGAAATAGTGTCACCGAGCATTGTAATTTTGATATGGAGAAATTACAGAATGAATTCTTCATTGGCACTATACAGTTTTCTGCTGTTTCTATGCTTAAACTTCTAGTGCTGCTGATGTTTTCCGGTACTGTTATGGTCTCTCTCTCTCTCTCTCTCTCTCTATGGTTTCTCTTTTTGCAGGTTGCTCCGCCCAGTCATCCAGTGCGACAGAATCCTTGTTTGAGGTATTAAAGGACAACCCTTCCTCGTCAAGTTCTAAAATTTCTCACATGCTTCTTAGTTACTTATCAAATTGAGCTTCTAATATCTTTTTTATGCGGTTTGTATTTTTCGAAATCTGTTATGTTAAACAATAAAAATCTTTGACATGTTCTTGCTGATTTTTTCTATAGAGACAAGGATCAGTTTTTATCTGGTGAATTCTGTAACTATGAGCTCGAAATCTTTTCACAACTTTCCAGAAAGTCTGCGTAACAAATCCATTGTATTCCTAATCAACAAAAAGATTCTTGGCCTGTATGGTTGATAGATTTAAACAAAAAGTTTGAACATAAATTAAAAAGAATAGTAAATCTATGAGATTTGATGACATTAATACGAAATTCTGAAGGTGAATTGAACAATTGGTGGTAGGATTGGTTAGAAGTATTTTAAGACTTATTTTGTGTCTCAAGACTCTAGGCAAGAGGGTTTTTTCTTTTTTCCTTTTTTTATTTTTGGCTAAAATACTATAGGCCAAAAGCATGTGCCTGCATTATCTTTCTAAAATTGTCTGCATGAATGAATTTATTTATTGTTATTTTTTGAGAAATGTGTGCATGAAACTTTTTGGAACACTCGCTAGTTAAAATGCGACTTCTTTATGGCAGTGTTGTTTAGGATATTGGGAATGTCAAAGTGCAAATATTTTCTCGTCTTCCCCAGTGGATGAAGTGCAAATAATTAGTAATTTGGTAGCGCCTCTAATCTTTATCAGCAAGTGTGCCATGGAAACCCAAGATGTTGAACGTATGAATTACAAGTCATGTTGAAATATAGCAAAATACAATAGCTAAATTTAATGTCATCATCACCATCACCATCACCTCTTGCTGTGCTATACGTCCCTTGACCTTCATGGTCTTGGGGTTGGACAGCCCCACCACCAAGTTCAACCTTCTTTTCCTCCTCTTCCTTTGTGCCTCCCTCATCATGAACCACCAAAACCGGCAGCTCCTTATTCTATAATGGTGTCCGGAACCAAAGTCCTTTCTC
The DNA here is from genome assembly GCA_946598075.1 of Artocarpus hirsutus. NCBI lineage: Eukaryota > Viridiplantae > Streptophyta > Magnoliopsida > Rosales > Moraceae > Artocarpus > Artocarpus hirsutus. Next base: position 11,374 of record CAMOHE010049290.1, read on the forward strand.
CGGTCTTTGTCACTACTCTGCATCAATTAGTCACCTGAAAGGAATGGATTTTTCACTATGATATATTGATAAAAAGAATGAGATTATTTTTTGAAGCTTTGTGTTAGCATTGTTTTGAACTGTCCTCTATATGTTTTATATTTTGCCTTCCAAAACAGAAAAAAAAAAAAAAATAGAATCTATTTTTTATGCTTTATGACCTCAGTTTTGAACACAAAATAAGAACAAAAATGAGTAGTTTTAATTTGTGGTTTGATTGAGTTTCATTTTTGCAATTTGACGATTAATGAATCAAAAGAAATATTATCCCAACTAAATTAATCACTATTTGACGATTTTGTTTTAGATATAGTTTTGACCATAGTTCTAAGATTTCTTGCAAGTTAGTAATTTGCTTGAGCCCAACGAGTCCAAAAGAGCAAAATGATGATTAGAAAAGGGTGTGTCTGACTGCACTGGTACCAGAGTAACTTTATTATCTTTTTCTAAACTTTTTCGAGATACTTGTTTCTCAATGACATCAATTAAAAAGAAAATTTTAGGTTTAGAAATTGACAATTTAAAAATTATATGGTAATTTATCTCTAGCATAATATAAAATTGCACAATAAGCATGTGTCTTGAGGCTTGCCTCAATGAGAAGCGCTCAAATTCTGCATTGAGGCTTAACCCTCAATGTGTATCTGAGAGGCACACGCCTCTTATAATTGAGGCGGGCCTTGAGGCAAGGGCTCATGGCGTAATCTGAGGCCACGGCCTCACCTTTTTTTTTTTTTGGTTTATAGTAAGCTAAACTGTAGTAAAATTATAGGCCAAGGCCCAGATTAGAGGGCCAGTTTAAATTGAGCCCAAAAACTGGTTTTCAATAAAAGAGGGTTGCTTTCATTAATTGCTAAAAATGAGAAGTTAAGTTATTGAGTATAATCATGACTTTTTTACAATGTTAAGTTGTGATTTATAACTATTGCTTTTAAATGCTTGATTTTTCATACTCTTTGAATTATTATATGGTTTTGTACGGAGACCATTTATTCTTACATTGCCCATACGCTTACAGTATGTAGTGCAAACTAGTAAGAGAGTTGAGCATCTTGTGGATCATACCAAGACTTATGTGCATATTCATTTTCCTTCGGATTCAATAGCAAAACCAAGATTTTGCGGGAGTCTACAATTTTAGAGTTTTTTGGGGAGTGTGGATAGAGCGAAATCGTAGAAATTTTAAGAATTATGTGGAAAATAGTGACGTAGTTTGGGAAATGATTAGATATTGGTTAGCTTTATGGATTCATCAGAATAGCGAATTTTCTGAAGTTTTTTATTTTTTTTTTTTTTTTTTTTATCATGTTAGGAGTCAGACCTCGTTTTTAAGATCTTACTTTGATTTTTGCCTTGATCCTATCTTTTGGATTTGTTCATAATTTTATATTCATATAAAGTCTTTTTTTTTTTTAAAAAAAAAAGAACAACAACAGATCCATGGCCCTTTGAGTGGATCAAAAGCATTCCTCAAAACAAGAAATTTATGTTAAAAATGAAAATGTTTGGTTATTTTCTTTACTAAATAAATCTTAAACAAGGAAGATTGAGCAATATATACAATGGGATTTTTGCGTCACAGGTCTTCAAATTTTACAACATTTGGTAGTTAGGTCTCTACTTTAAAGGTCCTCAAATTTTACTACCTTGGGCACTTGGGTTCCTATTTTAAGTATTGGGATACTTAGGTTTCAAAACTCTTAATTTGTTGGCATTTTAGTTCCCACTTTAAAATTTGGACACCCAGGCCCCTAAACTTTTAATTTATTGGTACTATAACTCCTTATTTTAAGAATTTCGGCATTCAAGTCCTCAAACTGTTAATTTTTTGACACTGTTAGTGCTCGTATTTTTTTTCCTGTTAAATGGTTTAAGAGATATCAATATTTTGATACCTTTTTGTTTTTCAGTCCAAAAATATATATTTTTTTAACAGAATGGTCCCCAAATGCTTTTTTTTTGAAGTATAACTTATTTTTTTGGTCTAAAATAATGCTTAAACGATCTAGAAAAAAGTTATTTATAATGATTATTGACAAGTAATTGATTATAAACCCAAAAAAATTCACAAATGTCACCCAGAAAATTAACTATCTATTTCATTATATTTTGGGTAAGTTGGTTCAAATTACAATGATATAACTAAAGACAAACACAACAATTAGTTGTCCAATTATATACAATTTGATTATATGCTTTTTATTATGCTCAATTATATTAAAGATCTTTAGGAAAGAAAAGTGTGTAATTGAATAACTAAATATTGTTGCGTTACAATTTTTAGTTACATCATTATAATTTGGCACGAACTTACTAAAAATAAAATTGAATAGATACTTATGAATTTCTTTTTTTTATTTATAATCAAATTTTTTGTTGTCAATAATTATTATAATTAACTTTATGCTAGGGCATTTAAATATTATTTTTGGACAAAAACTAAAAGTTATACTTAATAAAGATATCTTAGGGGGACTTATCTGCTGAAAAACAATTTCGAGACCTAAAGAGCAAAAAACCCTCAAAATATATATATATATTATGTAATTTAATAGTAAAAATAAGATGGGGGACTAACAGTGCCAACAAATTAATAATTTGGGGACATGAGTATCCAAATTCTTAAAATAAGGACCCTATGCCAAAGGTTACAAAGTTGGGACCTATGGCGCAAAAATCCCATATACAATCAAATATATGTAGAGTTGGACTCCACAAAGATTAGTTTCGATGTGGTAAGTGATGAAGCTATTTCGTTCCTTAGACAAAAGATAGCTATGACATTTTTTTTTTAATGATTTGGGCCCTTAAACAATTATTTGTATTGTTTTTTTTTTAACAAGCATTTGTATTGATGCTAATGATATAATTTTGTCAATTGTTTAGTTGATTAGATATGATAAATCTTTATGAACTGAATGCATGGGGAATATTGTGATAAACATGCATATTGCATTTTTACTAGGTGTAAACAAGGATAGTTGTCAATTTTTTGAAATCTCGACCGTTGGTAGATACCCTTTATCGATTGTTGAACTACCTTCTATCGATAATTGAACTGTGTTGATGGTCAATTTTGTACTAGGCCCCTTCAACGGCCAAAGCCTAACATTTTCATCTTACAACATCGACAAACTCGCTTTGTGGACCCAAACCATGCTTGGGGGACTATCACGGTCGTAGTTTGGTAGGCCATGAGTGATCAAATGGGCCCATTTATTTTGGTTTGTTGTTGAATCAAAATAAATAGGTGATGGAGGAAATAAACCCAAAAAGCCTTTCTTTTACCTTAGAGTAGCCCAAATACTCAATTTTTGCCTTAGTACATCCTAAGGAATCAAAGCCCAAGTTCACAAATAATTTTCATAGTAAAAATATCAAGACAAACCCAATAATGGAGCACCGAACATAATTCTAGAGTGCCTAGCATGCCTTTGCAGGGGCCTTGTCTATGTCAAGATAATCTTCACCCAACTCAAAAGTCCACCGTTGTAGGCTATACGCCTGCCTCCCTCACCAATTCCTACCCAAAATTTTGAAGAAATTCTGATGACGCGCCATAAATTTCAAATTTGATGAAAATAAAGAGATCGAGCGCTAGAAGAAGGAAGCATACTTGTCAGCCTTTCGAAAATAGATGGTCAGACTTAGTCAAACCACCCAGGAGCATTAGACTTAAAATAGCTCTAGAAAAACCATAAATGTATGTCATTTTTGGCTAGCCCAAAAATCAATCTCCAAAAGTACTTGACGCTGCTTGCTCTAGAGGAAAATGAAGCCAGCACGCTTATCGAAGCACTTAGAGACCAGCTCCGAAGCAAGTTAGTCACTTTCACTATAAATATCCCTCTTATTATTCTTTTAACACAATATGACTAGAGTGACTTAAGCCCATCTCTTCACACCATTTTCATAGCTTCAAAAACCATTATTTTCTCCTAAGTTTGCGTTCTTCGAACTTGGAAGATTTTCCCAAAATTCTCTAGAAAACTTATCATCTCTATTCGAGTCCTTCTCCTATTACCTATTCTTTCTTCTTCAAACCTTATGAAATCACTGACAAAAACACTTAGAAGTCTTGTTGAAGCTCATCACCAACCTTAAAAAGTTTTTGGAATTCAAACCTCGCCTTCGATGGTCCCAACCTAACGATGTAGGTAACCCGCATTTACCTTCAAAGCATATTTTTTTTGGAAAGTTTTGAAGAACTTTGGAACATTGTGCATCAGCTGCTTGGTTTATGAAAATTGTCTAGATCTAATAATTCTCTGCCTCTACCCTCTGAAGTCATTCTTCCATCAACCATTGACTACTCCTCCTACTATCATTCTTATGATAGTTCCTCCATTACTATATTTTTTGTGTTTTTTTAATTGTACATCTCATTTCAATTGTTTGGTAATAGAGCGGGTCCTAGAAGCCACCTTCTTCGATCCAATATGGGGTTAATCGTTCCCTACCCATTGGAGGTCCTGCTGTACAAATTCGTCCATTGTTCCAACCATGCCATTGCCAATACCAGCGAATTGGAGCCCAATGCATGCATTATCCCAACAAGTCATACTTTGTGGATATACCAAGCCCTAACATTAAAGCGATTTCACTGGGGAAGTTAGGCTACCGAACTACCAAGACACCTCATCCTAAGAGGACTCGCCTCAAAGGAACTTCGCAAGACATGGAAGGGCTGCTTCACAACATGACATACTCAACACTAGTGGTAATGGTGACGGAGGCTAGGCCGAAGCACCTAACATTGCATGTAATGACCAAGAAAAATCCTAAATTTAAATAGCATAATTTATCTATTTTAATCAAGAGTTTTTCTTGGAAACACTGTGTATGAAATGTGTGCTTAAAGAATTTATAGAATTAACATATGACTGTTCCAAAAATTCTATAAAAGATTATACAGTTAATTAATTAACTATTATAATTTAATAAAGAGATTTATAAATTCCACCGCAACTGAGGTGGAAGAATTTATCTGTAAAGAACTTGAGAAAATTTAATTATGAGAATTTTCAAGTGCAATACTAAGTTAGTAGTGTATCAAGAGACGCTCTAACACGAATTTGATCCTTAATTGGCAAATTAGTCAAAAAATGGAGCTACGCGAGTAGCTGTATCAACATAAAATACAGTGCAAACCCATATACTGAAAAGTCAAGTCAACATTTTTATTAAGTCAAAAATAAATTTCAAGACTTAATGTAGTCAAAAATCGATATGCGATTAAACTTTGATCGATATTGGTTTATACTGTAATTAGCGTGCTACAGTATTTGGCAAAAGAAGAGAGGATTAGTCAAGTAATAAAATTTTCTGTCAGTTATAGTAATTATTACTGGCAGTATAAAATTTACTTGCTTAAGCCTTTCTTACAAGAAAGGTCAAGGTATTCTTGATTTAACCACACTTAATGATGGTTGTCCTTTACACTTGATTAAGGCCAACATAACACTCCACTCACTCTTGTCAAAGGCGCCACATGAAAGGGAGATTAGTCATTTTTTTCTTCTTTATTTATCAAGCCACTCAGGAAGCCAACTCTATAAATAAAGAGTTGTCTTTTGTCATTTTCCTCTCCCTTCTTGCCATCTTACTCGTGCACTCCAAGAGAAAAGCAAACCAACAAAAGTTTTATTCACTTCCTTTTCTCCACTTCCACCGAACAACCCAACCTCCAAAAGAAAGAAGAAAAAAATTGTTGCATCATCACTTGTCTCCACTTGACTTCAAGCCCTTCCATCGATTTACCAAGTCAAAAGAATAAAATTTTAAATTTTCCCACTTCCATTTCCTCCCACCGAGTGGACTTAGAACCATAAAGAAAAAAAAAAGTTGTTTTGTCTCCACTTGTTTCACCAAGTAAGCAAGTCACAAAGAAGAAGTAGGAAAAGAAGGAGGTGGTGAAGAATATTGTTCAAGGTATTATCTACACCATTTCTTTCCTTTCTATTTTTCCTTAGCAAAGAAAAGAAAAATGTTGCTTAAATAGCATTTATGTGATAGCCAAGACAAGTTAGATTTTTACATGATAAAGTTTTGATTTAGTGTTGGTTCAAGAAGAGGAAAAGAGAGGAGATAGGAGTTTTAAGATCAACCAACCAAGAATAGTCATCAAGAGTAAGTAATCTAAACTTTTCTTTAAATTTTTTTGGGTTGAAGTTCATAATTTTATAAGAGATTTGATGATTGGGTGAGGAAATGGGTTGTAATAATTATTTTTGTGTGATTAGTATGGTTAGTGTTTGTATGTGATGTGAAAAGTTAGTATGGCATGCTAGAGTTATGTTTTGTGCAAGTTTTAGTTTGTGGAAAATTTTTTCACAAACTTTGAATGTGAAAATGGAGGCCTTAGGATCGATTTTTAAAACTTTACCAAACACGAGACTTTTAGCTTTTGTCGTTTTGTACAAAATCCCATGACTGCAAAAAAACACAGTTTTGACTCTAAATAAGCCTACCGAGTAGTTTTTATGGACTGCCTAAACAGTCCCAAAAATTGCCAAAAAGGCAGCCCAAAAACTGCCTAATGCAGTTTACTTAAACTGCCCAAAACAATTCTAGCAGTGCTGGAATTTTTTTGCCAATTTCGAACCATTTCGAGTCTGAATTTTACATTTCACAAAACACAGAAGTTTTAGATTTCAACAAGACGAACAACTTTTGTGAATTTTTTTTTTCAAAATCTACCTCTAAAATACAGTTATCGACAGTTTTCTGAAACAGTCTAAAAACGACATTTTTGTGCAAAAAACTGTTTTAACATTTCGGGTTATTTTGAGGCTGAGCTACAATTTTCATTGAACATAAAAGTTTTAGACTGCAGCAGAATAAATGGTTTTTATGAAGAAATTTTTGTGAAGATCCATTTCTAAATTGGACTTAAAATTTGATATACAAAAATAGTCAAAATTTTCAATCGGCAAACTTTTAAAATTTTAACCGGAAAACAAATTTTGTCAAAATAAATGGTAACCGGGACTTTAGAACAAGCAATAAAATCATTAAGCACACATTTAAAAACAAGTGACTTTTACAAGGAAAGAACTTCAAATAAAAAAATTGTATTAATAAGCGATTTCATATAAATCTTCCAAAATTACCACACTGGTACCGGTTTTTACAAACAAAGATTGCGTGACTTTAAAATTTGATTTTCACCAAACTAATAAATTACAATACTTTAGAGAGGTTATATAGGCCCAAGATTTAGTGGGTTAATGATTTCGAGTGTTATTTTATACAACGATTTTTATTTGAAAATTCTAAGTTAAACGGGTAAGAATTTCAAGAATGAACTTTAATCGTTTTCAATTAAGCGTTTAATTTGCAAACATAAAAACCCGATATGATAGAACTTTAATGCTATGATGTTAGGCACGGGTCCAACGTCCGTTTTGGTCTAAAATGTGGCTCGATACATTGCCTATTGATAGAATCTATAAGACGTTGTAATATCATTTTAGCGCGTATGAACTTAAAATAAATTACAAGCCCATGAAACAAATTTAAAACAAGCCCAATTAGGACTTAAGATAAGAATCATGAATTTAAAAACGACTAGTTTAGTAGATTAATGTCTCACGGTATAAATGACAATAGGTAATTAATTAATTACTGTGAAATTTATTAATTATCAACATAGATATGAACAAATGACAATTAAGGAAAAGCTTAAATATTATGAGGATTTAGTAAAATTAATCCTTATAATAGAAATGGGACAACTCATGATCGGATTGATAAAGGAATTTACGATCTAACAAAATGATCAAATTCTTGTGGTTATGCTAAGATTCAATAGCCTAAAATAAAAAATTCTCAAACACTCATAATGGGTGTTTATACAGATTTATTCAGTATAGAAAGAGGAGCATTGAATTGATAAGGGAGTCTACTTCACTAATACAGGTAAGTAAGAATCTCGCGTACAGTACAAATAGTTTAAAATAAAGGTTTTCAGTATGTTACAAGCATGTTAAGCTTTAAGTACGATATGACATGTCATATTTCATGTTCACTAAAATAACTAGTAAAACTTAAACGAAGAATTAACCAAGAGAGTCGTACCAACCTCTCAACTCACGAGGAGACTCCATGTTAAAGTAATTGATCATGGTCTTGTTGGGACCTTGCAAACCCTAAATCCTCTTGATCGTGCGCAACTGGTACTACTACTTGAGCCCGATTAATAATAAGACAAGTTCATAACTGAGCATAATATGGTTCATGCATTATAGTTATTACATATGATTACATGCTGCTTTAGACGTTTTGCGAGTTACTATTCCTACTTGCTGAGCGAAAGCTCATTCAAGAATATTCATACTGTAGATAAACAACCTGTCAGTAGTGCCTAATGGATGGTAGTGAAGCGGCGGACGATCAAGTGGAGATATGGGAAATGGATACTACGCTCTTAGAATTTCGCTTATGTTTTGATGACTATTTTGATGTCCGTTTTGATGATGACTGTTTTGATGACTTTGATTCATAGGTCTTATATATAACTTTGAAATTTCGCTACTATATATATATATTTTGAAATTTTGTTTTGTTACTAATTAATTAGTAAAATATATATATATACAAGTAAAAATGAAATAAAATGATAATAACCATAATAATAAAATATAATAATAATTTTAAGATAGAATTGTTAAGGTCAACTTTTAAAAGATAAAAAAAAAAAATGTTCCACGAAAATTAAGGAATTTAATTAAAAGTATGTTTATGAAGTTAAGTAACGGCCATGTAAGGAGGGTCGTTACATTGCAACTGTTATTTGCTACCTTGCCCAATCCTACAACAATATCCTTTTTGAAATTAAGGAGCCCCAAGGACTTCTTTACAAAGAGTCGACTTCGAATCCCATTGATGATGCAACATCGCAAAAAGCCTCTTTTGATAGAACACTAAAGCCTCCGGAGCTGACATAGTCCAAGGCACTTACCTGAGAAGACATCATGTCACTTTTGCAACAACATGCATATAGAGTTGATCTAGAGGACGCAAGGTACTTGCCTCAACCACCTAATCCTCTAGAGCTGTACTAGAAGTTGTATCTTTAGGGATAAGAGACCCTCTCCTTTATTTCTTTGATGGCCGAAAAAGCAATCAGAATGAGCATATCAGCTGCTTCCTTAATGCACTAGGAAAGTATACCCAAGATCATGACCTTCGCCTTAATGAATTTTCTAAGTCCTTATCTGATAAAGCTTATACATGTTATACCAGTTTAGCTCCAGGCATTGCCTGAACTTGGAAAGATATGGTCGCTTGATTTTGTCACAAATACTTCCAAAACAAAGAAAGAGTCACCATCATCCAACTTAGCAACACACGACAAAAACGAAGGGAGGAACTCGTGGACTTCGTTCAAAGGTTCTGCAACCTCGCACTTGATTATTATGACTAAAGTGATGAAGGAGCTCTTGTCGACATTTGGATCCGCTAAGATTACCGCTTTTTTTGTTCGAGTCTCCAAACCATCATGCAATTGGAGAAAGAAGAAATTGACAACATCGCACTCACTTGTTGCCTCCGAGAGACCACCAAGGCCTCCTTTGTCAAAAACGGCCCTCGTCCCTCCATTATTGTGTTCCCATGAAGAGTTGCATGCAATCTTGGAGCAACTAATTTGTGACAAAGTTGTCCATAATAGAGCTGCCACAAAGAAGTATGGAACAGTTTGTGTCGAATCAATTTGTCTAGAGCATATCTTGACAAAGCAATCTGTAACACAGTAGTTTGCCATGGAGCAATATGCGACAGAGCATTTTGCGATGGAGTAGTTTGAGTTAGAGCAATTCGCTCTAGCACACATCATGATGGAGTAGCATGCACTAGAGCAGTTTGTCGTGGAGCAGTTTATGTAATGATCGAAATAATCCTATAATTAAATAATATAATTTACATGTTTAAGTCATAGATTTTTTTGGAAAATATCATGTGTGAAATTTAGTGACTGAAGGATTTATAGAATTAATATGAATATTACAAAATTCTATAGATAATATTTGCATTGAATTTATCAAGTTTTGTGATTGAATAATTCAATTAGAAATTTCTACTGTGATTTAAGATGAAAGAAATTTTAATATGCTGATAACTTGAGAACCTAAATGATAAAATTTTCAAGTGTTGTATGGTGTTAGTAATGTATCGAGAATCATGTTAATATATAACAAATCCTTAATTGCCTATTAGTTAGAGAACAGAGTTACATGAACAGCGTTTTCAGTGTAAATGCTTCCCGAGTTCAGGAAATTGATACTGTCAAAAATATGTAAATACTGAGATAAGGTGCAAGAAAATGTCAATTTTATGTCTACGCAGCATAAGAATGTTTTTAAAATAATAAAAAAATATAATTTTCAAAACATGTAATTTTGTTACATGATAAAAAATTGTTATTAATGATATTAATTTAGATCGATATTAGTTTTAGACCGTGTTAAGCAAACCCGTTTGTATCAAAATTTCCCCAAATTGGTTAAACACCAAGTCTGCCCACTTCTTATCCATCATGCTTAGATATTCTATAGAATGATTAGTCAAGTTGTGCGTGTCTAATATAGTGACATTACACGGGTTCAAAAGTCCATAATCTCCCATAGAAACGGTCAATTTACGTTAAGATTTTGGAAGAGCGTACAAGAAGCAATGGGCTCCAAGTTAAATTTCATTGGCACTTTTCACCCACGGACTGATGGTCAATCTAAGAAGACCATTTAGACCTAGAAGGATATGTTGATGGCATGTGTCTTGGATTTTAGGGGTAGTTAGGATAAGAAGCTACCCTTGATTAAGCTTTCATACAACAATAGTTACCTTATATTGATAAACATGGCACCTTTCAAAGCTCTTTATGAAAGAAACTATAGATAACTAATCCACTAGTACGAACATGGGGAGAAGCATCTAGAGAGTGTCGACTTCATCAAGAGAACCATAGAAGATGTAAAACGAATTAGGGAAAGGCTAGACATAGCTTATAATCTTTAGAAGAGCTATATGGACAAGCATCGTAAACCTTTGGAATTTCAAGTAGGAAATTTACTTTTTCTAAAGGTCACTCCAATGAAAGAGGTGATGAGGTTTGGTAAGAGAGGAAAGCTCAGTCCGAGATGCATTAGACCTTTCAAGATTTGGAAAGAATCAGCGAGGTCGCGTACAAATTTGCCTTGTCATTAGAACTAGCTTTTGTGCACAACGTCTTCCACGTGTCAATGCTAAAAAAGTACATACCAAATCCATCACATGTGTCACATCAGGAGCTAGTCGAAGTACACACAAACCTATCTTATGAAGAAAAACCAATTCAGATTTTAGCTTATGAGAAAAAGCCTTAAGGAATAAGGTGATTCCTTTAGTTAAGCTCTTATGGCGGAATCACAACAGGAAGCTACTTGGGAATGCGAGGAGGATATGAGGAAAAGCTACCCCGAGTTGTTCTAATTTTTAGGACAAAAATTCTTAAGGGGTAGTTTGTAATGGCCGAGACAATTATAGAATTAAATAATGTAATTTATATGTTTAAGTCACGGATTTTCCTGGAAAATATCATGTGTGAATTTTGGTAACTGAAGGATTTATAGAATTAATATAAGCATTCTTAAATTCTATAGATAATATTTAAGTTGAATTTATAAATTTTTGTGATTGAATAATTCAATTGGTAAATTCTGTTGTGATTTAAGGCAAAAAAAAATTTAATATGTAGAGAACTTGAGAATTTATATTAAAAAATTTTCAAGTGTTGTACGGTAATGTATTGAGAATCATTTTAACACAAAACAAATCCTTAATTGCCTCTTAGTTAGAGAACATAGTTACATGAACACTATTTTTTAGTGAAAATACTACTCGAGTTCAGGAAATTGACACTGTCTAAATATGTCAATACTGAGATGATGCAAGAAAATGCCAATTTTATGTCTACGCAGCATAGGAATGTTTTTAAAATAATAAAAAAATATAATGTTGTTATGTGATAAAAAAGTTATTATTACTAGTATTAACTTAGATCGATATTAGTCTTAGACTGTCTTAAGCAAACCTGTTTGTACCGAAATTTTTTGATATCTAATTAGTCTTACTTCACTAGATGAAATTTTAACTTCTTTAAGGGACTTTGTGGGAAAATGACAAGGAGACAAAATACAATTTGTGTCATGAAAAAGAGAAGGGAATCAAACTCTTTCCATATTGATTAAGATGGTGGCCGTGCATTCCCTATGTCCAGACCAATCTTATGCAATCTTAAGTCTATTTAAGGCATAAACAATAAGACATGATTTGTTTAAAAAAAAAAATGGGCCATGTATAGTTTAAAGAAAGGTGTGCATCCAATACAATTGTCTCTCATTTCCTCTAAAAGTGGCGCTAATGTGTGCGCGTGTGGTGGGGTTGGGGCGAGTAACCAAGTTTTTGTTCCACTTTGGAATCCATAGCGTATTTTATTAAAAGGTTAAAAAGAAAGGACTTTCCCCAAATCTATAATAAATGGGCGTGCTTTTAGGAAAGACATTGAATTAAAAAAACGTAAGCAAATGCATGATAAGAGAAAGCAACATTAGCTTAAGCACCATTACCTTAGGCTTTTTTTTCTTTTTTTTTTTTCTATTTATATATATTGGACGAGCCATTTAGTCCACTTATTTCCTTTCTTCCTCGCAAAAACCATAGCCCTCTTTTATTCCATTTCTATCATTTCTTCTTTGCCAAGACCGTGGCTCCTCTCTAATCATCTCAAATTTTCTTTACATCACCCACACTTGTATAAAGCCACTCGATCAAGAAGGAGAAAAAAGTGCAGGAGAAGCACATTAAAATTGTTCTTCAAGGGTAATTTTTAACTTTCTTCTTTTACTTAGATAAAACAAAGATTGAATTTTTACTTAGTTTATGTTTATTAATTAAACAAGAAGAAAGAGGAAGAGAAAAGAGTGTATGAAGAGCACATTAAATGTCACAACTTGCCTTCTTCCGGGCTGTGCAAAAACATTTTTCCTTACTTACGTACTTATGAAAAATTTAGATATACTTTTTTTTAACCAATAGTATGGCACACATACATACTAAAACTCCTTTTTATGAAAATGTATACATAAATAAACTTTCTTTTACATTATATCACATACTCAACATTTTCAAAAACAATTTTATCTTACAAAACCGTATTCTATCTCCATGGACAACAAGTTTCAAAATAACTTATTATACATTACAAAATGGAAGTAAAACCGTGGCGGTATCTACACCCATATCCGCACACTACTTCATATTCCATCGCCCGCTCAGCAATACAATTACACTGACCTTTTTGTAGGAGTTCCTATAGCATAAAATAACCTAATGAGCTTGAGCTCAGTAAGTCCAAAGTTAGCTAAAATGCATCATATGCTAGTATGCATGATCCATTTATGCTTTTTTGTGAACGTTCGTTATTCTTGTCATCTCTTATCTTTAATTAGGGCCCAAGTGCTCGTATCAGATGCACATATAGGTCTTTGTAACATCGAGACCATCATTTCACTTTAACCTTTAACTCCCCTTTACATCAGGAGCTGGTACGACACTTCCTTTACTGCTGGTTATCTATTTACTAGTCTAGTTATTTAGGTTATCATACCATGCATGTCAATATGCTTACATTCTAAGTGCAACAGATATACACTTTTCAATTTTGAAACATACACAAGTATATTAGCATAGGAATACTAAGTGCAGTACATATACACTATTTTAGTTGTGTAAAATACACAAGCATATTTGCATAGGAATACTGAGTGCTATACACATACACCTAAACCTACTATTTCATACTATAGGTGGTTTGAAACTTACTTGTATAGGCTGTTGTATAAACTGACCTCAGTTCCCTTTTTCTTAATCTATTAATGTTCTGTTTGGCCAATTACAGCATTATTAGCCAAATTTTTACTATTTTATCTATGCGTCAATACAAAATGTTCATTAATTAACAAATCGGGTTGCTTAGCAGTCTACAACCTTGATAGCCATAGATTTTCTTTCTCTTATCTTATTTTACCCTATCGTCTCTAACGAAGAGTGAAAATCTTATTAATAACTTCTTTTCCCTATTTTGAATGTTTCATATCCGTTCGAGAAACTTTGTGAAAAAATGACGATTTTACTCTCGGTGGACCTTTTAAATTTCTCAAACTCGATTTTGTTATTTTAACAAAAATTATAGCTTATTAACTTTGAAACAATAGCCAGGGGTGTCGGGTTTCCTTATTTTGCATTAATGCCCTAGTTTAACAAAACTTTACAATTTCGTTCCTTATTTAAAAATTTTGACAATTTTGCCCTTGAGACTAAAAATAATCTCTTTAAACCAAAATTTTCCATTTTTTATAAGGATCATATTTGCTCAAAATTCCATACCCAAAATCCTTTTACAAAATGACATTTTTGCCCTTTGAATTTTTTTTTCAATTTTAACAAATTTTGTAAAATCCATATCTCACAAACGAATGTGATTTTTGATGAACCATTTATGATATTTAATAGTTTCGTCGAGGTCTACAACTTTTGTGTTTTGACTTTTTCAAAATTCTCACTGTAGAGTGGAGTTTTAGCATTTTTTCAAATCTACCGAGAATAAGAATTTCTTTACAATTTAGTCCCTAGGGTAATTTTTGTAAAAATTTGCTTTAAATAACATTTCAGCCACTGTTTATACTCATTCAAAACCTTCTCAACAATTTTCATGCCAATTCATAACGCTTTTTAAAACTAATCCCAAGATTTACAAAACTATCCCTATTTACATCAAACAACAATTTTACAAAAATTTGCTTTAGCACATGACACCCACTGTTTTTAGGAAGTTTTCAAAACCTTTTTATTGAAAAATATTGTTTGAGTATGGAAATTTCCATTCTTCTTTAAAAAAAAAAACATAAACTTACAAGTCTTTATTGAAATCCAACCTATGCGAAACCTAAAGTATATAACCTCTAAACATTTCATTCATTATTATCATACACTTGAAAATCATATAAACATGCTATAATCTAACCTAAATAATCACATACCTTACTTGAAAATCAAAACAAGAACCATAAAGTCAAGATTAAGGACTAGGCTTTTACCAAGGAGAAAGTGGTGAGCTATGCACCTTCCACACCTTTGATTTTGTCAATCACCTAGGCAAGATTCATGACAAGAAAATTCTTATCAAATCCCCCCTCAACTCCAAGAATACCTTAGGGAAACTTAGAAAAAGTTTAAATCTTACCTTGAAAATAAAGAAAATCTTGAGTTTAAAGCTTGATCCTTCTTGGAATTTGCTTGAAAGTGATTTTGGGAGAAATATGCTTTGAACAAAATTTTGAGAGTGTGATTCCTAGGGCTGCCGAATTTAGTGGGGAGGAAATGAAGAAAAAAAATGCTCACTTAAGCCTTTAATTTGAACTTATCTCATGGGATTTTTTTTCTATAATGGGTGAGTCAACCATTAGGTCATAAATATGGGTATTAGTGGCTAATTGTGATTGGGCCACCTTTCATGGTATGGTGGCCCAATAAGAACCCATTAGGTGTTCACTTGGTAGGACTAACTATTTTACACAATGTAATTTTTTACCACACAGTATTTTTTGTATACCATTGAGGTGAAACCATTGAAAAACATATTCTTGTACTGTATTAGTTATCCTTCATATTTTTTAGTTAACTTTTGGAACCCAAACACAGCATTTCATGCATCTATGTTTTTACCTTAGTAGTGTACTTACAACGCGTCGTTCCCGTTTTGAACTGGTTTACGGTTTTATCGTGCTTTCCTAAACTATTTATGCCTTTCTCATCCATCAATTTATATGACAATTTTATAATTAATTGTGATATAAAATTTGTTTCATGGATATTATTTACAAATCCTCAAGCATTTAAGCTCACAAAATCTGTATTTGATAATATCCAACATCATATTAAATTTACAATGAAACTTCATGTTAAGATTATTCATTATATATTATCGTGATAATTAAAAAATAATTTTTAAGGAAAAATTCATTAATTAAATCCAATTAAATATTGGATTTTGTTAATGCATTTTCCTTGGTCATTACATTAAAATTGTTCTTCAAGGGTAATTTCTAAACTTTCTTCTTTTACTTAGATAAAACAAAATTGAATTTTTACTTATTTAGTTTATGTTTTAGTAACCAAACAAGAAGAAATAGGAGGAGGATCTAGCCTTCTTAAGAGATTTCCAAGAGTGATCATCAAGGGGTAAAGATTCTAAACCTTATCCTTTTCATTTTACTAGTTGGGTTTAAGTTTATATTTTTTTAGTGGGTGTATGAGTTGGTGAGAAAATGTTTTGTAATAATCATATGTGTGTTGGTTGGTTTGGTTTCACATGTACGATATTGTAAATGTAGAATGTGCATGTTTAGTTTAGGTATATGCACATTGGGAATTGTGGAAAATTTTCTGCAAATTTTGATCATGAAAGCAGAAGTCTTTGAGTTGGGTTTTAAACTTTTTCCAAACACCAAACTTTTAGATTTCAACATTTTTAACAAAATTCCATGACTATACAAAATCACAATAGCTATCCAAAAACAGTTTTGGTTCCATCCAAAATTGGCAGTTGCAGTTATTGGCTGTTTTAGGCTATTTTGGATTTGAACTTCATGTTTTGTGAAACATTAAAGTCTTAGTTTTCGACGAGATGGACAATTTTCATGGAGAAACTTTTTTTTTTTTTTCAAAATCTACCTTTGAAATTTAGTTATGGATAGTTTCCCAAAATTGTCTAAAAAATGAATTTATGGGCTGAAAATTTTTTTCAAGTTTCAGGTCATTTTGAGACCGAATTGTAATTTTCTCCAGACACAAAAGTTCTAGTTTTCAATGAACCAAAAAACTTTTATGTAGAAAGTTTTGTAAAAATCTGCATCTAAAACGGACTTTAATAGGAATTTATAAAAACAATCAAGCTTTTTAATCGGTAAAGTTTGCGACATTTAACTAGAAAACGAATATGCTAAACATAGTGATCGGGACTTTCAAATCATGTATTTAAAATAAGTAGCTTCCACAGAGAAAAACTTTAAACGAAAAAACAATATTTAACATATAGTTTCATGGTAATTTTTTATAATTAATCAAAAAAGTACTTGTTTTTATACAAAAAGTTTGTGCAGCTACAAAATCTTGTTTTTCGATAAACCAAGAAATTATAGTGGTCTAGACAAACTATTTAAGCCCAAGACTTAGTGTTTTGTCAATTTTGGGAATTATTTTATAAAGTGATTTTTACTCAAAACTTAGAGTTATACGGATATGATTTCCAAATGATAAACTTTAATAATTTTCAATTGAATGTTAAAACAACTATCAAGACAACTCGATATGCTAGATTTTTAGTTTATGATACTAGGTGTGGGTCCAATACCTGCCTTAGTCCAAAAGCCACTCTGGCCATAGTTTTAATGACACGGTGTATAAAACACCATAGGACTGTTTTTGGGCTTAATAGGCTTATGAACTAATTACAAGCCCTCTAATTGAATCAAGAAAATGGTTAATTAAAACTTGGTTCAAGAACCATGAAGTTATGTAAATTCTAATTTAGTTGATTAAAGCCATATAGACTTAGTAACAATGCGATAATTAATTAATTATTTAAATTATTTATTTATCAATCTTAACACAAATTAAGAGGAATTAAGAAAAACTAAAAATGTCATACACTTGTCAACTTACTCTAAGACCAGATGTATGTATTCACATGGAGTTACGAAGACGTGCCCAGATTGGATATGGGATTGGTCTGCCATGCTCTTAATGTTTAATCAAAAGCAATTTCTATCAAACAGCCATGGAGGACCTTCTATCCAGATGTGGAAGCACAAATCAAAACATGTGTCAAAAAACTCATCAAAGTCGGGTTCATTAAGCCAATCAAGCACCCAACATGGCTGGCCAACATTGTTTCCATGAAAAAGAAGGATGGTCAGATTTGTATTTGTGTTGACTTTCAGGACCTCAACAAAGCTTGTTTGAAAGATGAGTTCCTACTACCTAATATGGATGCTTTTATTGACTATGTCGTTGGCCATGGAATGCATTCCTTCATGATGATTTTAACGGCTACAATCAAATCAAAATGTCACCAAAAGACATAAAGAAAACAACATTTTGGACTCCATTCGACAACTTCTACTATACCGTGATGTCGTTTAGCTTGAAAAATGTCAGAGCAATGTACCAAAGAGCAATGACTGCCATTTTTTGTGAGATGATGGGGGGACAAGTTGAAGATTATGTGGACGACTTAGTCATGAAATCTCACTCCAAAGAAGACCATTGGAGCACCTTGATCAAGGTGTTTGAAAGATGTTGCAACTACAACTTGAAGATGAACATAGAGAAGTGCGTCTTTAGAGTTTTAGTTGAAAAATTCCTTTTGTTCATAGTCCACCAATAGGGAATAAGTGTTGACCCTTCCAAATTCTAAAAAATCACAGTAATGAAACCACCTTCGACTTCCAAAAAGCTAAAGGGATTGTTAGGCAAGCTCTCCCATATCCAAAGATTCATTTGGGGAATAGAAAACTTCTCCTTCGTATTCACACTGCTCCTTAAAAAGAGTGCCAAGTTCAAATGGATGGAACATCATCAAAGATTTTCAAACCACTTTGTGTATACACAAATCTAGTTATTGTTTTGCATATCTGCTCGTTTCTTTGGATATGGTAATCAAAATGCTACTGAGGATGGGATCCTGTACTTCAATTTTACAGTTATCAAATCCCCCTTAGTTAAGACAGACTCTGAATTTTTCATAAAGAAGGACACTCCTTTGGTGGGAGAAATGTACTTCCTTTTTTCGAGTGATTCGATTTGATCGACTCTAGTTGAAGGCCTTGTTGGCTTGTTTCTTTCTTCCTCTGGGATCACTACCTCTCCGCTAGTCCCAGCACCACTAGCTCTCGAGTTTGATTTGATTATGGATTGCTGATAAATCATTTCATCGACTTCACTTTCGTCGGTACTCGACCAAGGATCCTCACAACTGCTTGTGCTCGAATCAATGGCTATCGCTTTTGACATTTTTACAGAAACAAATTTTTGAAAGGGGATCTAGGGCTTTGAAGATCTAAGGGCTAAAGGATCCTAAAATCTGAAGAATCTCAAAAGTTCGTAAAAGTTCTAAACTCGTGAAAGCCAAACAGGCTAGAGGATCGCAGATTTTCTCAAAAAATGGTATCGGAATGGTATCAAAATGCTCAAAATTGAAAGAGAAATAAGGTTATGGAAAGAAAATTGCAAGAAAATCAGAAGAAAAGAGAGAAATCTTGCCTGAGGATCGTTGGAAAACTCAAGACAATGGATAAAAATCGCCTTGGGTTCGAAAAAGAAGAAGCAAAATGAAGAGGAAAGTGAAAATGTATGTAATATACTATTTGAATGAGTCTGATTAATGGATGAGATCAGTTCACGAGATCCGAGGGCTAGGGTTTTGTGTTTTTTCAAGTTCCTGCTCAAACTGAGGCGGTGTCTTTTCAAATCAGGTGCGTATGTTAATGCTATAGAGATATTTTGGAGCTCTCCAATCGTGCTGTGACACATGTTGTAGGTAGTTGAGTATCGCAATTTCCCAAAGAAGAGTGATGATCCTAGTGTGAATGTGGAATTTTGATCAAGCTGATGTGTCGTCGAACTAAAGTTTAAAGTCTAATCACTCCTATAGTCTATTACATCGACTAAGGAGTAGGGGGCTAACTGTTGGGGTATAATTTGATCAGGCTCAAATTGTTCACGGGCCTAGAATGACAACCCACTGCTACAAATAAAACGAGTCGAGTAGATTGAAGCAACTCAATTAATCGACGTGAGAAGTACAAATCGAATTGAGTCTTCGATTGGATCGATCGATTCCAACCTAGTCATAATAAATGTATTCAGATTCCATTCTACTATTAGTTGTACAAGTCGGTTTCCCAAGTATTCATTCGATCAGATCGATAATCACAAATTGACAATTATCAGCACGTCTAACCATGAACTTAAAAGTGGCGAGAGCATTATCTTTATAGCCTGTCACAGACTGACACATGTCTCACTATTACAGTTACCTTTCGCATAACTGCTCCACTCCATCAGTTGGTTGGAGCCCACGACTCCTTTCTATTCTCTATGTAAAGGGATGATATCTTCACTTATAGACATGAAAAACGATATACAAAAACCCTACCAAATTTATTTCTCATTTTCTTGTACTCTTGTAATCTGTACTCAAAATCCATATAATAGTGAAGAACAGTAGATGTAGCTCTCATTCATAGAGTAAACCACTATAAAAATCTGTGTGTAGTATCTTTTTATTTTTCAGCATTGCTTTATTCTGCTTGATTCCAATTCGTTAATCGTTTCCTATAATTCAGCCTAACACATTTGCTTTGAAGCAAAAAAATCCATATAATGGTGATTGAAAGGCCTAAATTCATTAAAAATAATACTGTAATCCAAATTAACACTTTTTACATTTGATTGTAGATCTAATGCCTACAGTTTTAAAATTCCTTGCATTTCTTTCATGCTATAATTATATATGGTTCTTATAATTATGTTAGATGGACTGTTCTTTTCCAAGTATTGCAACTGGACTTGACTATCAGTACCATGTAGGTGTGGCCCTTAGAAGGGCTGTAATCGTTTTAAGTACAAACTAATGTTGATGGGCAGAGAGGGACTTCTGTTGTTCTTTTGATTCTTAATTGCCAAAGTGTTTGAATGATTCCAATCTGTTTCTTTCCTCAAATTTTGTTTGTAAAGTTACCAAATCATATCATAAAACCATTGAACCTTCAACTGTCCTATTTCCTAGGCCATGTATTAACTTGAAAAAATTGTTCCTACTAGTTTAGTTTCCTCAATTGATGAACCACTCAACATCAGGAAGTGGCTAATAATGAAATAGAATTCATATAGCAAATAACCGTTTAGTGTAGAGGATAAGTTAATTCATAATTGGCCTTGAATGTAGGAAGACTATGAGCTTACCAATTTAAATTCTGTGGTTCATGTTTTGACACAAAATTTAGCCAAAATCTTTTATTTGTGAGATCATGATCTTTGTTTTAGTGCATGTATTAACTGAGCATCTTTGGTTTTGGGTTCTCGAAATCTAATTTGTCAGTCTACTATATCTATGATTTTTCAGTTATGAAATTTGCATGTGTTGTTTTCTAGGAAAATGATAATATAGGTCGTTTTGGCTATGCTTCCATAAGTACTGTTTGACAAGTCTATATTTCTCTCTTTTGTTTTATTAGCAGTATAATGAAAATTTCCTCATGTGCTGCGTTGAAATACTAAGAACAGAGAACGAAACTGACAATTAATTAAATCCCAAATGGTAGGTGTTGCTTACCTAACATTAGCATTAATTTAGGACTCATAAGAGTTGCTTTTTATTGCTTTTTCTCTTTGTTTTCTATTGTTTTCTGTTTCCATATGGGCTTTCCCTTCTTCTCCACCGCTCATTATATGGTGCTTTAACAAAACTGCAGGATGACATGCTTTTGTGTCTCTGGAGAGAAGTTCAGAGTTCCCTTGAAAAGATTTGCAGTTAGTGGCGATCAATTTTAAGAAAGTCTTTTATAAGCAATGATTTTCCAAGAAGGAATGAATTTGAATCATTTGTCGTTGTATTTAATCAATGGTTTGAGCAGAAGTTTTTGCCTTAATTGAATGGTGTAGATATGTCAATTCAGTTTAGAGTCAGAGGTTCTTCTCATGTCATTGTAGTTGGCTCATCATAATTAGCTGGCTAGAATAGACACGCCTCCAAGGATAACGTATCGTTTCTTGGGCTGGCTTTAGACCTGAGTTCCTCTTTGTAGCAAACTTATTACAAAGTTTAGAATATAGCAAATTTAGTATATTAAACTCAAATGCTAAATTTGCGATTGGTACATTAATTTAACATTGCATAGGAGATGTTTTAACTTTGGGAAAAACAATTTTTTCCCTCCCATAATCTATACTCAAGTTTTTTTAAAGGTCGTCAAAATTTCAAATATGAAATATTACTCTTTAATTTTCACTAATAAACTTTAAATTATTTTATGAACATCAAGAAGCCAATGAGGATAAAAAAAGCAAACCAAGAACACAAGGACAATAAGTGTGATTGAAAATTTAGTTGGAACTTGATATTAGAACTTAAATACTATATAATATATAAGGGCTTTACGTTATAGCATTTATAAAAAAAAAAATAAGTTTGAAAAGATAAGTGAAAATTTTCCCAAAATTTTTCTATATATAAGATTGAAGAAGAAGTCTTATTCTGGGATATTTTATTTATTTATATCTTGAGAAGGGCGTATGACCACAAGGTATGGCCATTTGCTTCTAACCCACGTTGATTAAAAACGCGTGAAAATGTCGAGTCCTTCTGTCTCTTCCCAAAAGCACACACAATACATTCGAGGAAGTTTCTCAAACAACTCCGAGCAATTTTCATATTTTCGAGTAACGTTAAGGTGCCATCAACTTGAGATGTTATTTTTATAAGATTTTATATAATATATTAAAAAAATTCAAAAAGGATGGCTGCACACCGTCGTATATAGGGCCGACAATTTGGGTCGCGACAAGATGACACGACACGAAAAATACGAGTTAGGGTTGGGAAAATAAGCCTCGGGTTGGAATTGGGACGAACCCGTCTGACCCGCACAAAAAACGGGTTGGGTTCGGGTCGACTCGAATCAACACGAAATCAACCCGAAATAACCTGTCAAAAACATGTCGAAATTATGTTTACCCAAAAATTGACCTGAAAATTGTTAATCAACCCGTGTAACGCAAATTAAACCCATGTGACCTTAATGCAACCCATATAACCTGAAATTAATTTTAATGTGTCAAATTAGTCTCACATTTGTTGTATATCCAACTTAACATAATTCTAATTTCTAGTATATTTGTTTTTGTTAAACTTATGCAAAGTTTTATTAACTTTTTTGATGGTTTTATTTTGTTGGGTTATTATTTATTTTGTAGGCTTATTGTTGTGTCTATCGTGTTGCGGGTCTATTGGGTTTAGCGGGTCAGTGTGTAGTGTTAACAAGAAAATGCACAAAGTAACATACTGGCGGGTTACACAGGTCAGGTTGGGTCAACCCGTCTACACATCAGGTCGTGTCCAGGTTGGGCTTTTTTTAACCCGTCGGGTCACGGGTCGGGTTCGGGTTGACGTGTTGGTTGTTTAAATAAAGCTCAACCCGACCCAAACCAGACCCGTGAACTCGAATTGCCAGCCTTAGTCGTATAGAGCTTCGCCTCTGCTTTTAGTTTTTATATTCATTCCAATTAATAGTCAAGCAAATTAAGAAGTCTCTTATTGAACAATAAATAATATGATTTTTCCCCTGAAAAATCTCCAGAATGTTCCCCACTTGCTATTTTTTTGACATTATCATCACCACCCCCTTTTCTACTTTGCAATTAATAAATCAAGAAAAATGTCGTCAAGTGGAGCAACAAGCCCACGCGGTATGCTTCTTTTGTTTAAAAAATATATCCGACTTGCTAGTCTTTATAAAAGTTGCAAGTTGCTTAAGTAATTAATTAGATTTCTTGGTAGCTCTGCAATCTCTTGATCCCATCTCTGTTTCAAGTCTTGCTTTAATCAAAATCTTGAAAACTCGAGAGCTTTCATTCTACAAGCATTCCAGAAGCTGAGGAAGACTTTGTAACTCGTACAAAAGATCCTCGGAGTACTTGGTCAGATATCGATATGGATGCTTGTGGGGCTTCTTCTTCTGCATGTTCTCTTTTCACTTCGGAGAAATATGATGTTTTTCTCAGTTTTAGAGGCGAAGATACACGGAATAATTTCACAAGCCATCTGCACGCCGCTTTAGATCGGAAGAAAATCAAGACTTACATTGACGAGAAAAGCCTTGAGAGAGGTGACCAAATCTCGACTGCACTTCCTGAAGCGATCAAGAAATCAAAGATTTCAATAATAGTCTTCTCGAAAGATCATGCTTCGTCAACATGGTGCTTAAGTGAACTAGCGCAAATACTTGAATGCCACAAAGAAAGCAAACATATGGTTATACCTATTTTTTACGAAGTTGATCCGTCCCATGTGCGGAAACAACAAGGAAGCTATGGAGAGGCGTTTCTAAAACATGAAGCACGCTTCAATGACAGAATGGATATTGTGCAAAAATGGAGAGCTGCTTTAACGGAATCGGCCAATCTTTCTGGTTGGGATTCACAAGTCACCAGGTAATTACCTGTGCATAAATATAATAAATGTTGCATATATGCATCCTTACCAATTGCTACAATCTTTTGAATCTATTTGTTGGCTTATTGTACTAAATAGCCGGGTCATAAAATTTAGCTGAAGATTGAAACAAATCTATATATTTCATTTATTTTTTCAGAGTAAAAAATGATTTACTTTTGAAGATTAATGACTATTATAGGTTATTTATGAAACTTAGGTTGAACTCAAACACAATGTAAAACTCTCACGGGCTGTAGCGTAAAGCTAATACATGCTTAATGTTTTGAACCAAAGTGGTTCAAAACAATCTGGTTTGAACCAACTTTTCCAAACACTCTGCACTTGACACGCTGTAATTGTTAGTCATTATTTGATCAAAGTTAAGTTGCACATGTACACATAATTCAAAGCCAAGTTAAGAGAACAAAACACGTGTGATTAGATTGTAAAATCTGAGTTAGAACGAATTGATTCCAACATCATTGTTATAAAAGATAGACACATAGATACTTTCCTGATTAAATTGATTCATTTCATTGCTCATTCTTACTAACCACCGTTGGCATCCTTTATATTTTAGGCCTGAGTCAAAATTAGTTGAAGCAATTGTAGAAGATGTTCTGAGGAAATTGAACCGTGTGCAACCATCAAATTTTGGCTCGGAGGGTCTTGTTGGGATTGACGAACAAATTAAGGAAATTAAATCAATGTTAAAAGTATGCTCTCCAAAAGTACGTATTATAGGTATTTGGGGAATGGGAGGTATAGGTAAAACAACCCTTGCCCAAG
>CAMOHE010049291.1:0-29872 GCA_946598075.1 Artocarpus hirsutus
CGATCCAATACATCGTCACCTATGACAATGTGCCAATGTTTCTATTCACGGAGTCCACCTCCGATGGTCAAGACAAACCATCTCCTAATAGGGATATAGACAACATAACAATCTTTACATGAATAAAGCGCCCAACTTTATTCCCTCGATTGCGGATCTTATGATTTAGACCGTCACCTTAAGAATCGTGTCTTCCGCATAATCTGTCCATCATATGCCCAATTCTTAAAGGTTTAGAACGACAGTCTCAGACTATTGTTTGCTTATCATACATTCAACAAATATGAACGTAAAGAGGACAATATTTGGTAAATTCTTTATTGATAAAAATGTCTCCAAAAACTCATTACATTTTTACTCCATTAGGGCATACATGTCTAACACTTCTGCTAATCGCCTAGTGTCCTATTTGGCCAATTGTATCATTATTAGCCAAATATCTCTATTAATCTATGTGTCGATTAAATATAGTTGACAATTACCAAACTAGGTTATTATTCAACTCACAACTTCCAATCACTAAGGGTTGGATTCCTTTTGGAACGTGTTGCCTTATCATTACTAATGAAAGGGAATGAATGTTTACTAAAGGTGTTTTTTCCTATTTCGGCCATTTCGGGGTTCGTTCTGACTGTTTTGAGAAAAATAACATTTTTCCCCTCAACGGGCCTTTTAAAACTTCTTGGGACCATTTTTGCTAATTCAACATAAAATGTTGCCTAATGGCAATAGAAGAAAAGTTCAAGATATCAGGTCCCTTATTTTGCAATGAAAATCAAATTTTAACAAAACTTTGTAATTTTGTCCCCGATGTTAAAAATATTGACAATTTTGCCCTCGAGACCAAAATGATCCTTTTATACCATTAATCTTAATTTTTCACAAGGATTAAATCTTCCCAAAGTTCCTTGCCCAAATTCCCTTTATTAAATGACATTTTTGCCCCTAAAAAAATTCAACTTTAATAAAATTTGCAAAATTTGTATCTCACAAATGGTGGCAAATTTCAACAAACCGTTTACAAGACTTAATAATTTCGTTGAGATTTACAACTTTTATGTTTTACCTTTTCTAAAATTCCCACTACACAGGGGAGTTTTCAGCCATTTTTTAAATATGTCGAGGCTAGGTAATTCTTTTCAATTTAGTCCTTTGGTAAGTTTCACAAAAATCTACTTTAACACAATACACCCACTGTTTTAAGTAGGTTCCAAAACCTTTTAAGCAAATAATCTTGTTTGAAAATGACAAATTTCACTCCTTTAAAGAAAATTACCCAACTTGCAAATTATTACCCAAATTCAACACCAAATGAAAATTTTAACCTAATTTACCAACAAAACCTCATCACAAACCATACAATTGAACAACCATGCGACAAACTTGCTTAAATGGTTACATTGCCATTTTGAAACAAACCAAAACAAAACAAAATCATATAAGCTTAGAATTGTAAAATTGAACCTTACCAAGAAAAAGTTGGGGAACCTTGGTCTCCCAAGGGCTTGCCTACAACTTCCCTAGGCAAGATTCATAGGAAAGGAATTTTTGTCAAGTATCCCACTTAAACCAAGAAAAACCCTAGAAAAACTTAGGGAAAGTTTGAATTTTTACCTTAAAAGTTTACAAAATCCCTTGAACTTTGACTCTTGGAGCTTAGTTGGGGTGATTTCGTAAAGAATTGAGCTTGAGAAATTTTTTGGACAGGAGGGGCTATGGCTGCCATGGGTCGTTGGGAGAGAGTGAAAAAAATTTTGCTACTTAAGTCTTAATTAAGACTTATCTCATTAGAGATTTTTTAAAAAAAAAAATGGGTGAGTCACCCTTTGGTCATAATTGTGAGTGTTGGTTGGCCGAATGTGATAGGGCCACATTGGGTGATGTGGTGGCCCAATCCACACCCTTTGGGTGTCCATTTAGTGGGCCCTCAAACTTTACATAGTATAATTTTTTTACCACGTAGTATTTTTCCTATACTGTTAAAGTAAAGCCCGTGGAAAATGTATACTTAAGTAGTATAAAATATCTTGCTTATTCTCCGGTTCACCTTTGGACCTCAAGCATAGCATTTCATATATCTGTGTTTTTACTTTAGCAGTGTACTTTCATTGCATCATACCCTTTTTACACTGTTTCAGAGTTTTAACATGCTTTTCTACTTTATTTATACCTTAATCATTTATTAGTTTATACCATAATACTATAATTAATTGTGATATAAAATTTAGTTTATGAATATTATTCACAAATTTTCAAGCATTTTAGCTCACAAAACTTGTATTTAGCAATTTTCAACATCGCATTGAGTCTATAGTGGAATTTCCTATCAATATTGCTCATTTATGCATTATCGTAATTTTTACAAAAAATACATTTTATAAGGGTAAAAATAGTAACTGTTGGTTGAAAAGTATAGTAATTATCTTTACAATTTTTTGATAAAGTATATTAAGGGTCTATTTGGTAAATATATTCGAATTAGTGATTTAATTTGAGTTTGTGTAATTTGAATTAGGATTTGAGTTACTAATTTGAATTATTATTTGAATTGATGTTCGGATGAGCATTTAAGTTTTAATTTGAGTATAGAATAAAATTGAAATTTATGTTTAGAAAGATAGTGAAGATAGTTTTTTATTTATTAATAAATTTAATAAAATCTTAATATTAATCATCTTAAAAATATATGTAATATAGATCTTGATTTATTACTTTCTTCATTAAGAACACAGTGAAAAAAAATCATCTTAATTGGATAGCAAATGAAGAAGTTATGAATTTTTCTCCTCAAATATAGGAGAGAGAATTTTAGTTTTTACTATAGTAAAGATATCCGAGTATCAAAAGTTTAAGGGGAGATGAGAATTCTAAAAACTTGGATTCTTGAAACTCAAATGATTCAAATTTTGGGGAAAACAAACATGTATCCGAAGGATTCTTGATACTCGAATCTAAATTTGAGTCTATTGAGTTCAAAGAATGCTTGAACCAAACATACCGTAAAAGTAGTTAAGTACTATAACTTTGTTTTAATTTAAAATATTGGATTTCTATTTTTGGCTGGTACATTATATATGCGTGTGTGTGTGTGTGTAGTGTGTTTTGTTGCCCTTCGTACAAAAAAAAAAAGTAGTGTTAGCTATATGCTGACTCGGTTTATTAAACTATGCAGGATTATGTGATTTGTTATTGTTGCCACAGAAGAAAATGTAGGAACTTGGATGCACGCTTGTTGTCACGCTATCCTTTATATTATTGTCCTGTTCAAAAGCTTGTTTGTTCATTTATGGGATTTGGGAATTTTTTTTTCAATTTAAATATTGCCTCTTAATACATTTCTTGTTCAGAAGCATGTATATAATGCTGTTAATTTTCTGTTCATTGTAAGTAGTTCTATTCTATAAAGGAGTAGGGCCTGACATGGTCAGGACGATGAGATAAACTAGTTAGAGAAGAAGGAATTTTCAAAAGCAGAGATCAATGACCCTATAGTTGAGGGAGAAGCTATACAAGTCTTCTAACGAAATTTTAAGCTTATAGATTTGTGAAGACCTTCAGATTCTAGTCTAACTTCTTGGTTTATTGTTTATCTTTATTTTGTAGATTGCATTGCTGCAAAAGGAGAGTGAGGTACTTAGAAGGTATTAAAAGTTAGGTTCAATGTCTTACTTCCGCTTATTGCCCACATAACTCTACCATTTGTACTTGTTCTATCATCTTTTTCTCTGTTTAGTAGGACCCCAACAGTGAGAAAGATGTGGATGATGAATCTAAGTAAGCCTCTGCTCTGTTAAATTGCTTTTGCAGAAAGTAAGTCATTTCTGTGGATGAAGACGTTGAAAAGGAGCAGCAGGTTGTTTCTATGGATGAAGATATCGAGCAAAAGCAGCATGGGGCTTCTTTGGATGAAGATTTTGAATCTAGTGAACACCAGCCAGATGCTTATTCTCCTAGAAATGAACAGAAGATCAAACATGATAATGTATCTAGAGGAGGAAGGCATGGGAGTATAATTCCGGATGCAGCTCCTGATGCGAGATTAACACATCAAAACAAGAAACATCTTTTCCACAACAAAAGTGCGCACAAAGTTCCTTTTCCTTCTTAAGTTCCCTCTTTGTGAGTAGTAACACAATGGCTTGGATTGGCTTGTCGAAAAAGTTGAATGGGATCCTCGCTGATGAGATAATTCTTGGCATGACGATCACGACTATTTACTTTGTTGGCATATTTTTGGGAATGTATAGGATCAAAAATTTTCATTCTTTTTCATGGATATGAGGATACTAAGATGATAGAAAAAAAAAACATTTTTCTCATCGTTAAAGCTAACTATCATCAAACGTTTACCCAAAAAGCAAAGCTTTTGCAAGCTATTTTTAATGACAATTATGTGACAAATTTTTACAACGGTCATTCAAACAACTGTCGTTGAAAGACAATTTTTTGACTGTCATCAAAAGGGATATATTTTTAACGACACTTGAACAAAATGAAAGTTGATCAATTGTTGTTAAAAATTTTTAATGACAATTTAAACATTAAATAGCATTTCTGTAGTAGTGTGAAGAGGCTGTACTCAATATATGGCTTATACACTTGTAAAGAGTAACAACTTTAAATGTAATTCGTTAGAGTTTTCTCGCCACATAGCACCCTAGGCTCCACTTATAATGTTAGTTCCTACTTTTCTTTATGATTCGCATCAAACGTTTTTCAATGCAAATTTTTGGACTAATAAATGATAATTTTTTCTACTTTTAGAAAGAAAAATTGCATATTACGAAAATTTCATTGTCTTCTTCCCTTTGTTGCTGTAGTTCGCTCTTTAACTATAAATGTTTTGAAGATGATAATGTTTCTTTTATGGCTTGTTTGACACACCGTATTGTATTGTATTACATTTTTTGTGCTTAATACAATACAATACAATACAATACAATACAATATAATATGGTGTGCCAAACATGCCTTTACTAGCTGTTTTAACCATGTCTCAACTCCTAACTAATATTTGAAATATGAATTTAGTTGGTCGATGAATGCTCTATTCTTGGCTTGGTAATCTAGGTTTCAAGTATATCTAAAGACTTAAACTATCTGCAATTATAATTCGATGAAAGCAAAGAACCTGACTAATTATTGAAAGTCCACGTGTAGAAAATAAGAGTTAAAAAAAAAAAAACTTAAGAAGATTAATACATATTTATATATTTTTTATCTATTTCCAGCAATTCTCTTCTATTTTTGTAAATAATAAGTTTAGTGTAACTTTCAATAATTGTGGTGAAAGAATGGCAAGATCTTGTTAAACATGTATGTCCTAAGAAGTAAAAATGTAATATGTTTTTGGAGACATTTTTATCAATAAAGAGTTTATTTATTATTCATATACCAAATTGTTGTCCTCTTTACATTCATATTTGTTAAATGTATGATAAGCAAATAAAAGTCTGAGACTGTTAGTCTAAACTTTTGGAATCAGGCATATGATGGATAGATTAATGTGGAAGATATGATTCTAAAGATGATAGTCTAAAATATAAGATCTGCAATCGAGAGAATAACGTTGGGCACTACTATTTCCCCAATAGGAGATGGTTTGTCTTGGCCATCGGAGGTGGACTTCGCGAATAGAAACATTGTTTTGTAATAGGTGACGATGTATTAGATTGAGACATAAAGTGTAATTAATTTGGATTAATAATTCTATCTCGGCAAATCAATTCACTTTAAACAATCATATGTGTTGTATCTTAATCTTGAGAATAATAGTGGACCGGTTGTCTTGACTTATGTCTTTTGATGTACCAAAGGGTAACATCTACATTTTTATGTTGGTATGCATGCCGGTATGTTGGGGACATGACTCTTGATAGCGTAGACTTGTTATTCTTAGATACGGAATCAATAGCTCCTCTTTTGGAGTCGATGATATCCTCTTATATGTATTATCCTGTAATTAGAAAACTAGAGCTTTCAACTATTTGGAAACATAGGTATAATTGAATCGTATATTGTGTTTAAGGGGTAAGTTTTCCAATGGTGAGATAATGGAATGTAAAAGAAAAATAATCGAGAAGGTAAGACAGGATTTATCTTTAAGCCGATTATCGATAATCCTATGGGGATACAATACATTATGATATGTCATAGAGATTTAGCTATTCGAGCTTCGTAATTCTATATAGTTCGAGAGTGCAGCTCTAAGCTTTTAGTAGAGTAGCGTTAGAGTTGATAATTATGAATTATATAGTTGGGATATTGGGTTTCATAATTATCGAGAGCTTGAACTATATAGGTGTATTAGGTCTCCTTTGCTAGCTCATAATAAATCCTATAACGATACGGCGTGCTTTTTCAATAAATTGATGACTTATGTCAAATTATCGGATTGGCTGAAATTTAGTAGGATTAGATAATTCATATGTGCTTATCGGTTGAATTAATTTTGTAAAAAATTAACTCAAGATAAACTTGTTGAATGATCGGGATTAGATAATTCATGTCTATTTATCGATTGAATTAATTTCGAGTAAATTAATTCAAGATAAACTTGTTGAATTATCAGGAATATTTATTTTCTTAGAGATTATCTAGATATTGCTGTTTTAATAAGATAACTTCTCTATAGAGTTATTTGAATTAAAATTAAGACTCTATCCTAAGAATCTTAGGTGGGAAATAAAAGATTTGTAGGGATTATTTATCATAAGTTTGGCAAGCGGATCTTTAAGTTCGGCCTGCTGATAGAGTAAGTTCGGTAGGCCAATCTGTTAATTCGGTTTGCCCACCGAACGATTTATGATCATGTGTTTTTAGACTCGATTTTATTAGATATTGATCTTGATTTGAATATTTGAGGGCCTTATCGGATAAGGACTAACTCTTGGGCCCAACCTCTATAAATCGGGAGTGAGTCTCATAAGTTATTTAGATCAGTTGAGGAATTAAGAGCAAGCACTCTAGGATGTGGGTCTCTACAACACCCTGAGAGCTATTGTTCACAAACCATGAACCTTAGTTCGGGGTTTCCTCGATTGGTTGGCAGAAGAGTCACTTGGGAAGAGCTATACATTGTGTGCCCACACACACTCCGATCATAGATAGAGAATAACAAAGAAGACCAATTAGTTGAGGCTCTTCTAGAATGTCTTTCTCTTCATAGATTGTAGGAGCTTTTTGGCAAATGAGGTTAGTAAGATCTGATTAATGCATATAATGTATCAAACTTGTGTTTTAAAAAATACTCTAGTATAAAATTTTTAAAATTTCGTTGCGTACTACTTTTCCAACAGATCTTTCTATAAATAAACTTCCAAAATTGACAATTAATTTTGAAGAGGATGGAGGAAGACATCAACGGAGTAGAGGAAAAAGAAAAAAAAAGTGGAGGTTGGCAATAGTATTGTGTTATGGAGTGCTAATATACCAAACAAGGTCAAAATCCATGTATGACGTGCATGATTGGAGGCCCTCTTGACTAAAGCTCAGCTTTGTAAGCGTGGTATTCATGTGCAACCTTCCTGTGTTGGGGGTGTTATGAAGAGATTGAAGGGGTTTCCCATGTGCTGTGGTAGTGTCATAAGGCTCGAGAGGTGTGGATGTCTAGTGCTTTATGGAATGTTATGAAGGATTTTTCTGGTAGTCTGATTTTGGATTTATGTTTTTTTATGGCTAAAATGTGTTCTATGGAGCTTGTGGGTGGATCCGAATAAATTTCCATTTCCATGGGTCATTGGAGGATGTTTGGGGTACTTTGGATCGAGTTGGTAGGATGTTATGTGATTACGCTTCAAATATCAAATTGGAAGCTTAAAGGGATGTTGCCTTTCCATGCAAAATTAAGAAGTGGAAGGCTTCTTCACATGGATTGGTTAAAGCCAATGTTGACGCTGCTCTTGGACCAAGTATGGATTTTGTTGGAGAGGGTATTGTAATTTGTGATGAGGTGGGTTGTGTGTTGGGATCTGCTGCAGTACGTGTTTACGGGAAATTTTCTTCTTATGCAGCGGAGCGTCTAGTAGTTGAAGAAGGGACAAACTTTAGTCACCAAGGAAGGTTTCAAAGATTGGATCATAGAAGCCGATGCAGTTGATATGGTCAATAGTATTCATACTCGGCACCAAGATCTTTGGAGGCTTCAATCGATAATAATTTACAAGAAGCTTTGTCTACAACAAACAATGGCTCTGTTTATGTCACGCCCTAGAGAACGGGAGGTGACGTGGTAAATTAATTAAATTAATTAAATAGAAATTTAGTTAAAAACTGGGTTTTAGAATAATTTTATAAATAAAAATGTGATAATTTTAAAATCGTTTATTTAAAACAAACAGTTATAATATTTGAACAAATGAGAATAACAAAATAAACAATAAAGAAACAGTAAAAACAATCAAAATATGAGGTGAGGTGACAATGGGTCCCACCGGCCCACATCTTGAGCACACACACAGTACTGACAATATTGCAATACAACCACAGTCCAAGAGAAGAGAGAAAGTTAAGAATTTACATGCCTTGATTTGTTGTACTACAACCTACCCAAATCTTCTACTGGTCGCAAGTCTGGATATTAGACTCTTCTCTGATCCTAAGCTGACATCCACCTAAGGGTAAGATTTTAAAATAAATAAAATGTGAGCGAAAGGCCCAGTAGGACTATTTATTTAAAGCATTTAATTTTGAAAGAAATTTTCATTAATCAAATAAACATTTAGAAAATAAACTTGAATAAGTAAATGAATAAATAGACAAATAAATGATCAAATAATTAAATAATTAAATAAATGTAGAAATAAGGATCCAACAAAAACTTTTCTTACCAAAGTAATTTTGTAGGTCGACCAGAAAGAATACCATTTTCTTTTCCTGGGCAAACCATATGTAATTCACCACCGTAGTGGTCCAGCTGGGTTTCGGGACCGGCCCCCAAGGTCGCATACTACACGACCCGATCTCTGATATGGCATCAAACCCCAAAATATATATATACATATATATCTTTTCATGATTATTAAAACCTCTTTTTACCAAATATGATCATCCACATTCATTATGAGGTTTATTATGAAAAATCACCTCAATTCCATCATTTATCAAATCAGTCAATAAAGATGTATTTTCAACCAATCATTTGAAAACCTTTTTGTTAAAAATTCCTTTTACGCCAAAACATTTAAAACTAGCTACCAAGGAAGGGGTAGAAGTCCTACCTCAATACTCGTGCCGATGTCCCACACCGTAATTCCTGATCCGTTATACATTAGCTCTGCAGATCCACGCACAACCTTTAATGAAAACTAAGTCTATTAGTATCTAACCCAAGATATCCTAGATTATTAAATCATCTTATGGTGTCCTAGTGTGCCACTTAGGTTTATAAAATCATTTTATATAGTTGGAATTCCAATCAGGGTTCAAAATAGTGAAAATTGGTAAAAAATCACAAAATTTCACCATGCCCGATCGGCCTACGGGTTGCCCTAGTTCAGCCCGTAGGCCGACCGAACTACACAGTTCGGCCTACTGATCGGATGAATCCGGCTTGTCGAACATATGAATCCAGCCTGCCGAACATGAAGTTCAGCCTGCCGATATGGAAAAATTTTAGAATATTCCAGGCACGGGTCTCGGCCTCCCCGAGCTTAAATCTTCAATTTCAACCTATTTTCTCAATTCTCAAGCATGGGTAATGATCATAATCAATAGAAAAAACATAATAGATTACTTTTTAATGCATTAAAACAAGTTTTAAACAAGATTTTTGGAAAAATCCAAAAATGAGAAAAATTTGAGAAAAATGAAAAATCTTGATTTAAATCTATTTTTGATGAAACAAAGTTTTTATTCTAGTTAATCTAAGTTCATCTAACCTAGATTGAAAGATTTCTAAGCTTAAAAAAGCTTAGATTTTAAAATACAAGAAAATTTGAAAAATTGAAAAAGTTTAGAAAATTTGAAACTAACCTCGAATCAAAGCTTTAAATCGAGTTTGTGGTTGTTCAATCGTGTTCTCAAGCCTCCAATCCACAAACCCGAAGCTTGAGATTGAATTTTGTTTCAAAATTTTGAGAGAGAATGGGAGAGATCGAGAGAGAGAGAGTGAGAGAGCAAGAGAGAGACGCACAAGAAGGGAGAGAGAGAATGAGTGAAAATGAGAGAGAGAGGTGAATAAATAGAGAGAAATGAAAAGCAGTTTAAAATCAATACCATGTCCCGCACGTGGTATTGCTAGAGTGGGACGTGTTGGTCACTTGACAAATTGTTTTGTTTCAAAATTTAAAATAACAATTAAAAATAATTAAGAGTAATTAAAAATCACTAAAATAATAAAAAATATCATAAATTTAGATATTTTACATAATGATCAAATTAAGTTTAAAATATTCATTATGGCACACTAATTCACCATTTTACATTAATAACATTTAAATAAATTCCAAAACGTTACAACTTTCCACCCCTAAAAGAAATTTAGTCCTCAAAATTTACAAATCAATTCAAAAACAAAACAAATGCGAATACAATTCTCACATACTCGACTCTAATTCCCAAGTGGCTTCAACAACCCCGTGATGTTGCCACACGACCTTAACTAACGGGATCTCACGATGACGCAAGCTAATCACTTTACAATCAATGATCTGGATCGACACTTCTTCATACGTCATGTCTTCCTGAATCTGTACGTTCTAGAATGAAACGATTTTATCCTGCTCAGGTGGACACTTCTGAAGCATCGACACATGAAATACGTCGTGAAAATGCGAAAGTTTTGGAGGAAGGTTGAGTCGATAAGCAACCATACCAACATGTTGAGTAATCTCAAAAGGTCCAATATATCTTGGCGCGAGCTTTCCTTTTACTCCAAATCGTAAAATGCCTTTGCGAGGAGATACCTTCAAAAGAACAAAGTCTCTAACCTCAAATTCCAAGGGTTGACGTCTTCTATCTACGTAACTCTTCTATCGACTCTGAGCTGCTTTTAGTCGATCTCAAATAACAACGATCTTCTCGTTGCTATCACGAATCTCATCCAATCCAAGAATAACTCTATCTTCAGGTTCAGCCCAACACACCGGCGATCGACACGGTCGTCCATATAATGCTTCAAACGGTGCCATACCAATACTCTATTGATAGCTATTGTTGTATGCGAACTCCACCAGATGCAAGCACTTCTTCCAGTTCTCGCCGAAGTCTAATGCATAAGCACGCAACATGTCTTCGAGGATCTAGATAACCCACTTAGATTACCCATCGGTCTGAGGATGAAATGCCGTGTTGAAGTTTAAATCTGTGTCCATAGCCTCTTGGAAGCTCCTTCAGCACTTAGCATTAAACCTAATATCCTTATCTGATGTGATGGACAAAGGAACTCCATGCAATCTTAATATGTTCTGCAGATACAACTCCCCAAGAATCTTTCTCGAACACGTCAATTTAAACGGAATGAAATGAGCTGACTTCATTAATCTGTCTACCACGACCCAAATCACATCGTGTTGTTGCTCCGTCTTTGGCAATCCGGTAAGAAAATCTATCGTCACGTGCTTCCATTTCTACCCTGGAATAGGAAGTGGTTGAAGTTGACCTGCTGGCTTCTGATGCTTGGCTTTCACCTGAAGACAAATCGTACATTTGGCCACGTATTCTCGAACATCCTTCTTCATGCCTCTCCACCAATAGTGCCTCTTCAAGTCACGATACATCTTCGTGCTCCCTAGATGAATGGTGAATTGAGACTTATGAGCTTCGTTCATTACGGCCTTTGTCACTTCTGCAATAGATGGAACCGCTAGATGCTCCTAGAAGTACAACGATCCATCCGCATGTATCCTCCATTCTTCGAACTACTCTCTGTTCTGAATTCACGTCTAGATTCCCTAAAGATGCTAGTCTTGCCATTGATTCTGCTTCACCATCTGAACAAGAGCTGGGGTCGTCTCCATTTGATACACCGAAATGCAATCGTGGTCTTCATGATGCTGT
Source organism: Artocarpus hirsutus (assembly GCA_946598075.1). Lineage (NCBI taxonomy): Eukaryota > Viridiplantae > Streptophyta > Magnoliopsida > Rosales > Moraceae > Artocarpus > Artocarpus hirsutus. The sequence goes on from CAMOHE010049291.1 coordinate 11,998, forward strand.
AGCCCGAACTCACTTACTGTCGCATTCCTTCTCCAATCTTCGAGAGCCAAACATGCAAGTATCCCTGAAGATTTTCAACTGAGTGCATCTGCAACAACGTTAGCTTTCCCGGGATGATACTACAACGTGAAATCATAATCCTCCATGTATTCTATCCATCTTCGCTGCCTCAAGTTCAAATCCCTCTAAGTAAACAAATACTTTAAACTCTTGTGGTCAGAGAAAACCTAAAATGTTTCTCCATACAAATAACACCTCTAGATCTTCAGTGCGTGAATCACTGCTGCAAGCTCCAAATCGTGAGTAGGGTAATTCCATTCGTGAGGTCGTAACTGTCTTGATCCATATGCTACCATGCGTCCATGCTGCATCAACACACACCCGAGTCCATGCCCTGAAGCATCCGTGTAAACTTCTTACGACTCATCGCTACTGGGAATGATCAACATGGAGCTGAAGTCAACCGATTCTTCAACTCTTGAAAAGCAAACTCACATTCTTCGTTCCACTCGAACCTGACATTCTTCCTAATCAATCTTGTCAACGGTGCTGCTACCTTCAAGAAGTCCTTTACAAATTTCCTGTAGTATCCTGCAAGTCCCAAGAAGCTGCGAATCTCTACCACATTCCTCGGTCATTCCCAATCCACTATGGCTTCTATCTTTGATGGATCCACTGAGATACCATGCTCGGAGATGACATGACCTAGAAATTTGACCTCTGTTAACCAGAACTCACACTTTTCCTTTTTGGCATACAACTGATGTTCTCGCAGAGTTTGAAATACGATCCTGAGATGCTGCTCATGCTCCTCCCAAGTCTTAGAATAAACCAAGATGTCATCAATGAACACGACCACGAATTGGTCTAAGTAAGGCCTGAATATCCTGTTCATCAAATCCATGAAAGCTGCTAGAGCGTTTGTCAATCCCAAAGACATCACCAGAAATTCAAAATGTCCATACCGACTCCTAAAAGCTATCTTAGGAATGTCCTCTTCCTTAGTCCTGAGCTGATGATATCCTGACCTCAAGTTTATCTTTGAGAAGTACCGCGAGCCTCCCAACTGATCAAATAGCTCGTCAATCCTAGGCAGAGGATACTTGATCTTTACTGTGACCCAATTCAATTGCCAATAATCTATGCTCAACCTGAGAGTTCCATCATGTTTCTTTGCAAACAAAATCGGTGCTCCCCATGATGATGTACTATTATGAATGTATCCCTTATCAGCAAGCTCCTGAAGTTGCTTCTTGAGTTCCTTCATATCTGCTGCCGCCATCCGGTAAGGTGCTATGGAAATCGGTGCTGTTCCTGGAAACAACTCAATACCAAACTTGATTTTTCGATGCGGTGGTAATCCTAGTAGCTCGTTAGGGAAGACATCCTCAAATTCATCTACCATTGGAATCACTGCATGTCCTTTCGAAGCACTAGGCTCTCCTTTCAAATTCATGAGAATGCATAGCAAGATGCATTCTTCCGCCCTCTGAGACACGCTTTTACAAGACACTCAATCATCAGTCGATCACCACCACCCTGGTGAGTGATCACCGTCCCCTTATCAGACATTAGGGTTACTTTCCTAAGTTGGTAGTCTACTACTGCACTGTATCTAGACAACCAATCCATCCCTAAGATTACATCATATGAACTCATGGGGATCACAATCAAATCACTTTTCAAAAACTCATCCCCAATCCTTATTTTACAAGGTTTACAAATACTATTCACACATGCCCGCCCCAAGGGTGAAGCTATAACTAAGGGTTCATTGAACTCTTCTATCTCTAATCCCAAGGCATGTACAAAAGAGCTCGAAATGAGAGAATAGGTGGCACCAGTATCAAATAACACGTGTGCTAAAGACTAAGAAACCATAATCGTACCATCGATAACTGCGTTACTAGTCTAGACATCTGAACTCCCTGATGTCATCATATGAACCTGTACTGGAGCTTTTCCTTTTCCTCTACCAACACTACTGGATCCTGGGTTAATTGGTCGATACTGTTGTGATGATGGCGACTGCACGCTGGCTGTACTCGGTGCTCGGTACTGAGGGGCGTTACACTAAAAGTTTTACGGTTGGTGTCCTTGCACTGAATATGGCAGTTGCTGAGGAGAGAACTGATGGAATGGAAGCTGAGGGTACTATTGAGGTTGAGGTAGAATCTGAAGCTGAGGCTGACGACTAGCTCCTTCTCTAGTCAAAAATCCTAGGCGAGCACTCCTGATCAGACAATTCCTCTTGATGTGTCCTGGCTGCTAGCAATAGTGACAATGGAAGCTATAGGGGTTGATGCGCCCGCTGTTGGATGAACTACTGCTGCCGCTGTTCACGCCACCCTGCTTGTTCTTTCTCGGAGTTGGTCGACAATTGATGCTCCTTCTGCCGTTCCTCTATGGTCCTTCCGATGTCTTGGCTCGATTCTCATAGTACTGTGCATAATCATTCTCCACTGATATTGCTGATGATACAAGCTCACCCAAGTTCCTGAGTCGCAAAGCAACTATCTGTCGTCGAATAGAGGCATTGAGTCCGTCTTGGAATTTGATGCACTTATCACGCTCTGACGCTACTACAGAGGGAGCAAACCTAGCCAATTCATTGAACTTCACTTCGTATCCCTGAACTGACATATCAGCCTGCTGTAACCTATAGAATTATGTCGCCTTTTGATCCCTGTATCCCTGCAAAAAATAGTGATCGTAGAACAGCTCCTCGAATCTATCCCAACTGATGTTACCATTGTTCTCCAGGCGTTTCGCTTGCTTCCACTAAGTGTTAGCACTACCTGCAAACTTATATGCCGCGAACTCCACGCGATACTCTGCTGGCACACTAAGACTATCCAAATGCTTCACGATCGAATCTAACCAATATTTTGCCACCTGCGGGTCCCCATTTCCTTCGAAAGTCGATACAGATGCACGTTGGAACTCCTTAAAATACGAATGTCGGTGACTAGCCTCGAAATCATCTGGTCTTGCCCTAGCTGCCATCTGCCAAAATGCAGCAAACATAGCCCTCATCATGCCCTCATCATTTCTAAACTCGGCGTCAGCTGTCGAACGACGTCTAGGTGCCATTCTCTCACTTCTGAAAACAAAATTTGGACTGTTAGTGGTATTTCATTATCGTACCTATGTGTGCACAATTTCCAAGATTCATAACCTTGGGCTCTGATACCATTATGTCACGCTTCAGAGAACGGGAGGTGATGTGGTAGATTAATTAGTTAATTAAATAGAAATTTAGTTAAAAACTAGGTTTTAGAATAATTTTTATAAATAAAAATGCGATAATTTTAAAATCGTTTATTTAAAACAAATAGTTATAATATTTGAACAAATGAAAATAACAAAATAAACAATAAGAAAATAGTAAAAACAATCAAAATATGAGATGAGGCGAAAATGGGTCCCATTTGCCCACATCTTGCGCACACACATAGTACTGACAATATTGCAATACAACCACAGTCCAAGAGAAGAGAGAAAGTTAAGAATTTACATGCCTTGATTTGTTGTACTACAACCTACCCAAATCTTCTACTGGTCGCATGTCCAGACAGCGTACTCTTCTCCGATCCTAAGTTGATATCCACCTAAAGGTAAGATTTTAAAACAAATAAAATGTAAGCGAAAGGCTCAGTAGGACTATTTATTTAAAACATTTAATTTTAAAAGAAATTTTCATTAATCAAATAAACATTTAGAAAATAAACTTGAATGAGTAAATGAATAAATAGACAAATAAATGATCAAATAATTAAATAAATGTAGAAATAAGGATCCAACAAAAACTTTTCTTACCAAAGTAATTTTGTAGGTCGACTAGAAAGAATACCATTTTCTTTTCCTGAGCAAATCATATGTAATTCACCATCGTATTGGCCCAGCTGGGTTTCGGGACCTGTCCCCAAGGTCGCATACTACACGACCTAATCTCTGATATGGCATCATGCCCCAAAAAATATATATACATATATATCTTTTCATGATTATTAAAATCTCTTTTTACCAAATATGATCATTCACATTCATTATGAGGTTTATTATGAAAAATCACCTCAATTCCATCATTTATGAAATCAGTCAATAAAGATGTATTTTCAACCAATCATTTGAAAACCTTTTTGTTAAAAATTACTTTTAAGCCAAAACATTTAAAACTAGCTACCAAGGAAGGGGTAGAAGTCCTATCTCAATACTCGTGCCGGTGTCCCACACCGTAATTCCCGGTCCGCTATATGTTAGCTCCACGGATCCACGCACAACCTTAAATGAAAACTAGGTCTATTAATATCTAACCCGAGATATCATAGATTATTAAATCATCTCATGGTGTCCTAGTGTACCACTTAGGTTTATAAAATCATTTTATATAGTTAGAATTTCAATCAGGGTTCAAAATAGTGGAAACGGGTGAAAAATCACAAAATTTCACCATGCCCGATCGGCCTGTCGGTCGCCTTGGTTCGGTCGGCCGAACTGCACAGTTCGACCTGCCGGAGGTCCAAGTCCAGTCAGCCAAACTTTCCTAGGTTCGGCCTGCCGAACTGGAAAAATTCTAGAATTTTTCAAGCACAGGTCTCGGTCTCCCCGAGCCAAAATCTTCAATTTCAACCCATTTTCTCAATTCTCAAGCATGGGTAATGATCATAATCAATAGAAAAACATAATAGATTACTTTTTAATGCATTAAAACAAGTTTTAAACAAGATTTTTGAAAAAATCCAAAAATGAGAAAAATTTGAGAAAAATGAAAAATCTTGATTCAAATATGTTTTTGATGAAACAAAGTTTGTATTCTAGTTAATCTAAGTTCATCTAAACCTAGATTGAAAGATTTCTAAGCTTAGAAAAGCTTAGATTTCAAAAGACAAGAAAATTTGAAAATTTTAAAAAGTTTAGAAAATTTGAAACTAACCTTGAATCAAAGCTTTAAATCGAGTTTGTGGTTGCTCAATCGTGTTCCCGAGCCTCCAATCCACTAGCCCGAAGCTTGAGATTGAATTTTGTTTCAAAATTTTGAGAGAGATAGAGAGAGAATGGGAGAGACCGAGAGAGAGTGTGAGAGAGCAAGAGAGAGACGCACGGGAAGGGAGAGAGAGAATGAGTGAAAATGAGAGAGAGAGAGGTGAATAAATAGAGAGAAATGAAAAGCAGTTTAAAATCAATACTACGTCTCGCACGTGGTATTGCCAGAGTGGGACGTTTTGGTCATTTGAAAAATTGTTTTGTTTTAAAATTTAAAATAACAATTAAAAATAATTAAGAGTAATTAAAAATTACTAAAATAATAAAAAATATCATAAATTTAAAAATTTCACATAATGATCAAATTAAGTTTAAAATATTTATTATGACACACTAATTCACCATTTTACATTAATAACATTTAAATAAATTCCAGAGCGTTACAATTTATCAATTTTTTCGTTAAGGGAATCTTGCGACCCACTTTCTAGCTAAGGCCCTTTTTTCTTTATTTAATGACCATGTAAGGTGGGGGAGACCCGGCTTTATTGAACCCTATGTTCTTGCTGATTTAGCAACTGATTAATATAATCTTTTCCATTTTTCCGTTCAAAAAAAAAAAAAAAAGACATGGACCATTTATTCAAATTAGTGAGAGAGATGGGGCTCCGCGAAGCCCGGCCGTCACACACTAGGGGCAGTGCCCTAGATTTTCCCTAATATTAATATTATTATTATTTTTTTTTACTAAACAACAATTTTCCCGCCAAAGCCAAAGCCAAAGCCAAAGCCAAAGACAGGTAGTGCTCAGTTTCTAGAGAGAGTAACAAGAAGAGAGAGAGTTTGAGAGAGAAGATGAGTGCGTGGCTGAGGAAGAAGGTGCAGAGAAAATGCAAGATCAGAGGATACTCTCTCAAAGTCGACGCCCTCGACGAGATCCTATCATTCGCCTCCCGCTTTCCCGATTCCGATTCCGACGACGCCATTGATCTTCTCCTCGATCAGCTCCACCACCAAACTCGTACGTACTTCATCTCTCTTCATTCATTCTTCAAAACCACCATTCTCACGCTCTTCTTTTTCTTCTTCTACGGCCAGTCAAATCCTCAATCGTCGATAAGGAATCTATTCGCGCCGTCGTCAGCCTTCTCTTAGACGCTGAAGCTGCTGTTGACGGAGATGACGAGTCCTCCGCCGCTGCGCCACACGCCGGCGCTTCTTCTTCCTCGATCCGCGTGATCGACGCATTCTTGGTCCCCAAGCTCCGCTACGACTCCATCAAGAAGCTCTTCTACGAGTACGTCACTCTGCCTAGCAGAAAAACATTTCTCTTATTTCAATTATAGGGTTTTGAGCGAAATTCGGCTTCTGGAAGACTGGAACGTTTGCTTTTTTTTTTTTTTTCTCTTTTTTTTAGGGATTTGGGTAAATCTGATGTTACATTGACAGATTTAATCCATATGTTTTCTCTAATTTGGGATCAAATTGTGTTGGGATTTTAAGCGGAGCTTAGTCTAGGGTTTTAAAAGGCAATGGAAATTGCATTTTGAACCCTCAACGGTTAAATCAGATAGATAGATGATGATATATATATATATATATGTATATATATTTCTTCTGTCGTTAAAGGAAGTCAGTTCTTTATCCTCTTCTTCTTCTTCTTCTTCTTGTTTTTTTTTGTTAATGAAAATTTAGGTCTGTACAAGTTTGCTTCAGGCAATGGTAAATGTTCGTAATCGGGGTTTTTTCACAGTATCTCAATGCTCAGTGATTTTCCACTGTTGTGCCATTTCATGCACTTTCAAGAACTTAACGTCAAGGTACTAGATTTTGTTTGGAAATGGCCATAGCTTTTACCTGTTAAAGGAAGTATCTTTTTTTGTTCCTCTCTTGATGTAGAAAATTAATTAGTTTTTGTGAAGAGTCAAGAATTTCAGTTTGTTGTTATCAGGAGGAGTCATTTTAGTATACATTGGGTTTAGTGTGGCTTCTGGGAGTTTCAAGTATGGGATGTTTCAAAGTTCTGTATCAAGTATACGAGTTAATTTAGCTAGTGGTGTCATGGTGAGTTAATATGGAAGTTTCTTAGGACTGTTTTAGCGGTCTTGCATTTTGTTTTCTCAATGGTAATCAGAAATTTCAGATTGTCAATCTCAATTGGAGGGACTTTTCAGTTCCTATCTTCTTTCTCAGTATTTACCTATGGTGTTTGGGGTATTGCTACAGTTTTTGTTTTCGTTTTTGTTGTTGTTGTTGGGCTTTTTTTTTATTTTTTTAATTTTTTTTTATATCATCCCTCTTTTCATGATACATGTTTTGGATCCTAACGTTGACATTGAACTATGGCTTCTAGGCATTCTGGAAGTCTGCCCATTCATGGTGATGCTTCTGCAAAAGCAGCTCTTTACAGGGATAGGTTTCTCTTGCTGTTTCAGAGGCTTTCTCGTGATCAGCATTTTTCTAAACCTGCTTTTGATTCTGAGATGTCACATTTTGGAAATTGTGAGGTACTCATCCTAACACTCCACCATATACGCATATACCTGCCAAGATAAGAAGCATAGTGTTCGAGTTGTTGGTAATACGATGTACTTAGTCCTAACTTCTGTGACTCATTCTGCTTTTTCTATACAATGTATTGTATAGATATCTCCTATTCAGTCTTTGGTTGGGCAAACGGGAAGAAGATGGGTAATGGGTTTGATCTCTCAATTGGAGGATGGGCACTTCTACTTGGAAGACCTTACGGCTTCTGTGGAGATCAATTTGTCCAATGCAATATCCTTTAAAATGTTTATAGGATCTATTTCCTGATCTTGAAGTTAATAACTAGACTCATATATCTTTTGTGTCTAGATGGTTTTTTTTTTAATGATAAAAGGATTGTTTTTTCCTCACTTATTTTTTGATTCTGTCCCTAATATGTAGGATAAGGTTTCTGCTTATATTGCATTTAACTTCCTATTTTTCTCTTTTACCACGCCAGTTAAAAGTTGGTGCATTCTATATCATCGGAAACTTAAAGAATATTTATTTCCTTTCTACTTCACTAATTTGCCGAATTAAAATGGCTTTACTTGATCAAAAGGAACATGATGCCCATGTCCTTTTAACTGATATGCAAAACCTTGCAGAATAATTGTCCTTCACTCAAGGTGTGCTAAATTTCATTGTTTCTTCTTCACTCAAGATATGGGAAACCTTCTTCTGTTTATAACTTATAAGTACTTGTTTTGTCTTTTGGTTGTGGTGGATAGCTCACTGTCTATTTTGAACTTCTCTTATCACGATTCTTAGAAACCTTCTCAAACGGAAACAGAAGATACTTTTGGCTGCACAATATCTAACAATCATAAAATTACAACATATTGGCGAGCAAATCAATATCTTTTGTTAATGACTGTGCTAAGGATCTGCTCAATTTATTAGCTAACATGAATTCTTAAAATGCTCTTAAGTCTGGAATTTACATTCTTTCAAACTAGAGATGTAGTATCACCATTTTCTTTGACAAGCAAACAAGATAACTACAGGATTTTTTGCGGAGAACACGATAGTTGTTGCAGAAGGTGAGATGCTTGCAGAAGGAATCTTTCAGGTTAGCATTATTATCCTTGTTCTAAATTGCTGCTCAGTCATTTGATACATTATGCTAACGTAAATTGTCCCAAACTTTGCTGATTCTTTTTGCCAAATTTGAGTTTTTGCAACATTCACATTTTAATATCTTGTAGCTCTCATTAAAAAACAGAGCAAGGAAATATTTGATTAATTCCTTTATAGAGCTGATTCCGTTTTAACTTTCTTCTCTCTCTCTCTCAAATTGCTTCTTATCTTGCATGGATTGTCAAAATGATAGACCATTTTTTTTTTTATAGTCCGAATTGTAAACTGTTTACACTGCACTGGATTATCCTTCCAGTGGGATGCCTTGTATCTTCTGTTCTGTAGTTTTTTATTGTGGAGTTTATTTATGCTGTCTTAGTGGGTTACGAACTCCTCCAGAGTGATGAATGCAAATAAAAACTCATTTATCAGTGACAATAATCAAGTATTGGTTAGATTTTTCCTCGTAATGTTAATATCTATTTTCTATTATATTGAAGGTCATTACTTGCGGATTTCCTCCATTAGAGGACAGAGAGAAGTCACTCAAATTGCTTGCTGGTCATGACTTTTTTGGCAGCGGTGTACTGACAAAAGAGGAGACTGTATCCTAAGAGTTCTTTTACTGAATATTGGCATTATAAAGATATAGGTCTTATGCTCAAGTAATTTATGCTAGGGGAAACCACTACTAGTTCTTTATAGCTCCTTTACATTAATCAACAGCTTAGACTTGCAGAGTTGGAAAAGAAAGCAGTTAATGACATGTTTGTCATAATCTCTGACCTGTGGCTAGACAATGAAGAGGTAATTGGTATTCTTTATTTATTTATTTATTTTTTGTCTTCTAAATAAATAGATAGTAAGAGGAATCAAAATGATCTCTAAGCTAGCACTTTATTAAACAAGAAAAAGAAACAAAAAGGAAAGGAAAGATTACAGAAAAGGTCTGCAAGCCAACAAAATGAACCAGTCAAAAAGGCAAACACAACATAAGTTCCCTGAAGTACTTATGAAAAGGTGATTGGCGTTCCACTTCTTAAAACATTTATAATTCTTCTTCATGGCTTCATATTACTTTTCTGTTCATTCCTTTGAGAAGGCTATGGGAAAGCTTACGACTGTCCTTGATGTTTTTGAGAATGAGGAGGTGGTCCCTTCAATGTTTGTGTTCATGGGAAATTTTTCTTCCCACCCATGTAACCTTTCTTTTCCTTCCTTCTCAAGTCTCAGGTAAGTAATATGTTAAAAAGATTCTTCTTAATTTTAGTTAATCAGCAGATGATATTTTTGTTTCTTACACAACCAAAAGTAATGAGCATCATGGGCATCCAGATTGCAATTTGGCAAGCTAGGGCATATGATCGGAATGCATCAACGGCTAAAAGAGAATAGCCGATTTCTCTTTATACCAGGTCCTGATGATGCAGGTACTTGAACAAGATCTTTTTCTTTTGTAGTTCTCTCCCATACATATATATATATATATATATATATATTGTGTGAAAGTTCCATACATAGCTGTATACTCCAGGCATTCCTGTTGAAACTTTCAGGTCCTTCAAAAGTTCTACCCAGGTGTGCTTTGCCAAAATACTTGACTGAAGAGCTGCAAAATCACATTCCAAATGCCATATTTTCAAGTAATCCTTGCAGGTAAAATGACCTTTATTTCAACATTCCAAATGTACTTTTTGCATTTCAAGTAATTTGCTTTTCTATCCTGTTGGAACTAGAGTTTAGGAGTATTTCTAGGGATTCAGTTTTTTATCAAGTTCGAGTTGTTTAGGTTGTTATGTTTTCGTGTAGGTTTCTATGTTTAAAATTTAAATGAGTGTGGAGCTGTTAGACTGAGCTATTCCATAGGAATAGGAGTTTATTAACATTTTCTGTAATATTTTTCAGTGACCGAGGCTTATTTATGTTTAATGTTGATCATGAATGAATTTTTCCGAGTTTATTCAAACCCGTTTTCATATTGTTTTGACAATCTTTGATGTCTAAGGACTATTCATAAGCAATTTATTACTTGCTAGGTCCCAGTTAAAGGTAGAGATACAGTTTGTTGTGTGCTTGCTCAAGCAGTTCATTTTCCAATTGTCTTGCTGCTTAAACTTTGTCTTTTATGTAAATGCAGAATCAAATTCCTTTCCCAGGAGATTGTATTTTTTCGTGAGGATCTGCTGTACAGAATGCGCCGTTCGTGTCTGATGCCCCCTTCTATAGAAGAGACTGAGGATTCTTTTGAGCATGTGATACTTATTTTCTTCTTCCCTTTTCATTTTGTACAATCTTGCTCGGCTGAATTTATCGAGCTTTTCTATGGTAGCTCATGAAACTAATGGGATTTAAGTTTGTGTTGCAGCTTGTAGCTACCATAACCCATCAAAGTCACCTTTGTCCACTTCCTCTTGTTGTGCAACCCATTATCTGGAACTATGATCATGCGCTCTGTCTCTATCCAACTCCACATACGGTAGTACTATTATCTCATTCTTGTTCATTACTATCATATATACTTTTAGGCAGATTAGAATGTAATTTATTATACTATTGGAACTGTCCTTCCCTTCCCAAGACTAATTGGTTGTAGATGCCATAGGATGTGAAAACACAAATGCAATTCAATCTGATGATGTGGACTGTCTTCACTTCATTACACAATAGACTAGTAAGTTTGAAGGCATGAGCTTTTAAGAACCACATAGTTATTTCTGGATGAACTCTTAGAAACCAAAGAACAGGAAAGACCATACTTCGTGGTTAATTTGACGTTACCAACTACATTGTAAAAGTGGTCTAAATATCTGCGTCTTTCTTTTGTCCGCTTCTGCAGATAGTTTTAGGGGACAGAAGCAATCAGAAGGCATTTAAATACACAGGAATCACCTGCTTTAATCCTGGTTCTTTTTCAACTGATGGAACCTTCGCGGCATATCGTCCTTGCAATCAGGAAGTTGAATTATCTGCCTTGTAAGAACCAAAGCTGACTGCTGACTTTCGGCTGCATGGGCCATCGAAAATCTCCGCCCTATACTATCTAATAGCAGCTGATTATGGTCCAATGCATGCGGCTGATGATAATCTTGGCATGAGTTATTAGTTGAATTGGTAGAATTCTTAGGGTTGATGCTTTTTAAGATGAGATTGGACCTTAACATTGTTGTAAGTAAAGGTTTCTTTTGCGCAGTCAAGTGGGCATGTAAAAATTAGGGTGAGGCATTGTATTTATGGTCTAATATTTCTTCTTCGTACACATCCCATTGCACTCATCAGGGGTGTTCATAGTGATTGGTCGGAAACCAAGAAATGAGCTATTTATTAGTCAAGCATTCTTCCTACGGGTAGGTCTTGGTCCTTGCGGAAAGGAAAAAGAATCTCAGGTTCTTCCTAATATTTTGTTAGTTATGTAGTAAGGGAAACATCGAAAGAGTTTTAGGAAATGTATTAAATCTCTGATTAAAAAAAAATTAGGAAACTGTACTTAAAACTACTTTTTATTGCCTAATATAGGTGCATAACTTAGTATTATGACATAGATCATGATTGTAGATTACAAACTTATGTTTGGCATACAAATAGGACAATTTTCTATCTTTACACCTTACTTTAGTGCATAAATTAGTATTGTGACCTTTGATACATTGATTTTAATTCACACCTTTAAATTATTGATTAAAGGATTTTGTGTTAGAATTGCTCTCTGTTCTTGTTATCTGTCTAAATTCTGAACTCTCCTATTTTTCTTTCTTCCTTTCTCTCTTTATTTCTTCCTCACCCTACATTCCAGCCATCTTCGTCCGGCATCAAATCGTCTTTAAATCCAAACACTTTTCAGAATTTATTGCTTGGTTTGGGATCACATAAAATGGCTTGTGAGTGTAATATGCTCAACAATATGGCATAATGTGGTCTCATAGACGTTGGGAGATTAGAGGCTTGAATGATTTTCTGATTGAAGTGTTCAAGCAAAGAGTTTTTAATATTTTTACCTTTTCATGTACGGATATTGGTGCATGATCACAGATCATGCATTTCAGTAACAGTGTTGTAGAATTGTTCAGTGATATGAAGACAGCTTAGTTAGGCGTATTAAGACCTTTTGTGTTAAGTGAGTGCAGGTCTCTTTTTTGTCTTGTCGGCAAAACTACATTCGTCAGCAGCATCTTTATAAAAGGTAGCTTCACTGAGTGCCGAGGTGATACACTTCTTTTTGTTAATCAAGTAGATATGTTGATTATGTGAATAACTTTAATAGTAAAATATAGATTCATTGGATCTTTACGTTATCCACCTGTGCTTTTTTTTTTTTTTTTTTGGTTTAAACCCCTTGTTCTAGTTAGAAATGCAAGCACAATAACAAAGTCCCTCTCCTTGGCAATTCCATTTCAGCATTGAGACGTTTTCTAGCACCAAAAATTGAAGCATTTTCCATATATTGGCAAATGAAAACATTGAAACAATAGTTAAAAAGAATTATTGATTAATGGAAACTGACTTTGTTTATGGAGATGGGTAGTCGCCAGGATTTGATGATCATAAGGGAATGTGATCAACATTGTGCAATAACAATAAGCTTCTGATTTAGTGGTTGCATTCCATTTTGCACTTGTAATCATTAACAAGTTGACTCTAATTAGACATCAAACCATAGTAGCATAATAGTAAAGAAGAAATAGAAGTCCAATTATAAGGTTACTTCATCTACAAGAAGCAGAAATTACGTATGTCAATATTATAAATTGACCTTTGTGGATGTCATGGTGGTGGCAGAGAGCTTAGGAATTCAAACACACAAAGTCGAAAAATTTTTGGTGCTAGTGAGTTGTCTTAATTTTAGAGGCGTATTTCCATTGAATATGATGCCACACACACGCTAATACTCGAGTGATGTTGAAATTCTTTGTGACGGCTTTTCCTCTCTTATTCTAGCTTATGCATACATACATATATATATATATATATATATATTTACATAAAATGTGGTAAAATCATCTTTGGACTTGTGATGTGCTTCTATTGCTTCAATCAACACTTGAGCCGAAAGAAACGGTTTCAGTGCACTTGTTCTTCAATCCACTGATATAATCTCCTACTTAATACTATAGGAGACGACATAAAGTTTTCTTCAACTACACGTCCTATACGATTGGTTCTTGTGTGGTGCTTTTATTTTCTTTTTGTTATTTTAATTATTTTTTCTGGAAGGGATAAGGACCGTATGTTTGTTGTGAGAAAATATTCTCCAGCTTATTGATTTCTGCTGCTTTTGCAGCTCCTATATATTCTAGAGATGTCGCTCTCAGGATCCTTGGGTCGTTAATTTAATCGATAACTCCATCTCATGAATAATAATTAATCGAGATAATCAATTACATATTAGCATGACATTCATCTTATGTAAATATATGTATACATATTTTTTAAAACAACTAGGGAAATGGCTTGTTTTTTGTTACTTTTTTAATAAATGGTTGAACTTTGAAAAATAAAAAAAAAGATTGAACTTTTTAAAATTAAAGAAATGGCTCGGCTCTTTTTTTCCCTTATAGTAGTACATAATTGAAAACACTGGTATATCATTAATTAACATTAATAATCATTTTTAACTATTGTTTATCTCTAATAAATTAGTTTATTATTGATCTACTAATAATTTATTACTTATAAACTGGTAAATTATTAAGTGGATAAACCATCGACTTAATGATAAACTAAAAGTCAAAATATCCTGGATGCATATCAATGAGTCCATGATATACAATAGTACAGCATTGATGTATAAAAACGGTTATTTTTCTAATTTTTTTTAAAATTCTCCCATTTATTTTTAAAAAAAGCTTTAGAAAGCCCATTTACCTCCAAATCCTATTTTTAATCAAAAACAATTCTAATCACACACACATAAGATTATTTAACTAATTATACTCATTATTTTATTTAAAAACTATACATTCGGTTTTTTAATTTCGTTATACCTTCTAGAATAAATTTAATATTCAAATTCATACTTCTTTACAATCAACTCTTGATTTTTGACTTAAAAATGTTTAAAATATCCTCAAATAGAAAAGCAAAAAAACTAAATGAAAAAGTAAAAAAATTTATGGTTTTGACCTCAAAATGTTAAAAAGTGCCATTAAAATGTTTTTTTTTTCTGTGTTTTTGTTTTTTCTTAATTTTGTAAGTTTTAATTTTTTTTTCTTTTTTAAGGATAAATTGATCATTTTAAAAGTTAAAATTAATTATTGACCGAGATAAAGTATAAATATGTATATTAAATTTAATATAAAGGTACATATTTGACAAATTCAAAAACCAAATGTTTGATTTTTGAATAAACCTGAAATATAATGTATAAAAAGGTAAATATCCTACATAGTGGACAATTACAAATCCAACCACCCGAGTTACCATTAAGTGGCCGACCCACATATGTATTCATTGCACGAATGAGCCATGAAATATGAAAACTCTTTTTAAGACATTCGACATTCTATACAATTTGTAAAAACATAAACAGATTCAGAACTCCAACAATGACCTCGTTTTTTGACTCTTCCCCTCCCTAATTGATGCTATCAGCATTTAGTCATCAATTACACTCTTTAACCAATCACATGCATGTGAAAATACTGATTGGATACTTGGCAAGTTATAATCTGAATAACCTGGTAGCAAGCTAAAGGCATGGATGCAAGTTACGAATAGAAAATGTAAAGGTGCTATATTACATCAAGGTTAGTATAAAAATCCATTACAAGTAATGTACGAAAGCCAAATAATGACATATAATACATGAATATCCCTGTCCTGTACCTAATGCCCCTCTCTAACTCAAACTCAAAAGTGAGTTGCACTCAAAGATGCAGATCCATACAATTCCATTTTCCTACTTTTCCACAACAGTGATTTTTCTGTTAAATCTTCTCTCTCTCTCTCTCTCTCTCTATATATATATATATATATAGATATATATTTGACATCTCGCAGATCATATGTAAACATCGATTTTTCATTTAGGAATAGCGATTAATAAATCCTATTTTGGTTACAAATGATATTACTTTTGAAGCAATAAACTTGGGGAGTAATATAAATGACTATATGTCCAAAACGTGACTTTTTACAATTAATTAGGAATTAATTTAACCAATGTCAATTCTCATCAAATCACTCTAAACACCCAGCAGCAGTATTCCTTTACGATATGGAATCTGATAAATAGTCGTGTTGAATGATGTTCTTGGTGAACCGACAAATTTTGTGTCTTTGCTACCAAAAAGGAAAATATTTATGCATATTGTAATTCTATTTGCAGTCTTGCACCCATAAATTGATGAATTCCCCACCAAATCATAATCTCTCTTTAGGAAAATTTTATCCTACACTAAAGTTACGTTAAAATCCATTAGAAATACACCTCCATATGTGTACCCCCATATTTAATATAAACAGAAATAGTATATTTTAAAGAAAATAATAAAAAATAACCTTGAATTAAAAAAAAAAATCTACAAAGGAATAAAACTCGTACCCCACATCGTCGGTCAACCCTAATTTAACGTCTATGAATCCTAAGTTTTACCCGAGAATAAAAAAGGCATAAAATCTTCATTAATTAAATTTTTTAAATCAAAAAGCATTACTAATTAATTTTTTTATAAATCAAATCAAAATTAAAACTAAAGTGGGGGCATGGCAGGGTGTAATTAGGAATTATAAAAATAGTATCTATACAAGGATAGATTTTTTTTTTAAATCTTCATTAAGAAAGTATTAATCAGGTAGGGATATTCATGAATTAAGTGGGCATAAATATAACCACCCTTATGTGTATAATCAAATATTAGTTATTTGATGTCCTATTAACTAGATATTTATGAGACCAAATGGCTAGTTATGGTAATTGATATCGTTAGTTTATTATTTAATTTGGTAGGTAGTGTTACTTATTAGCAAGTCCAACTTAAGAAACCAAAAATATATGAACAAAAATACAAAAATGAAGTCCAATAGAATAGTTCACGGGTTGGCTTTTGGCAGTTTTACAGTTGAGAAGTTAAGTTGCTTGTGGACCCAGGAACCCTCTATCCCATATTAGGTGACCTAGTGTCAAATCACCTCTTTTTATAGTTGATATAGAAATTGTCCAAACCGAAGTTAACTAATAACATTTTACCCACATTGAAGCAGAATATTTATGACATGCCATCCCAATATTGGGTGGAATTTGTTTAATGCACATATCTCTGAATATACATTTCTCACGTGTGTTTGTGTAGAACGTAAATGACAAATAAAATGGCAAAGATTAATTGTGCTTTGGTAACCAACTGATGGAGATATATGTAAAGGGATGTAGCTTGGATTGAAACCTTAGCTAGTGGGGTAATGATTCTATTCATTTTTATTTGGCCCTCGTATGTGACATGTCTAAGGCCTATATACATGATATAGAATTGATAAATTAAAAGCTAAGGTTTTAGCGGTGAGTAGTACTAATACTCCAACAAGAAATCCAATAATACAGATATTAGTTCTCGTTAAGTGTTTGCAACATGCAACGAGTATGGTGCGAGTACTGCTAATGTTGGATCATATGCAAAAGAAAAACACAATTAAGGTCCGGTACAAAACAAAGAGTAGTACAAACACTTTGAGTACATTGAGGCTGATCTGATATAACGACTAGAAAAAAAGTAGGTGAAACAGGTGAACAGTCAAATTGGAACTGCCAAATGCGTATAAAACTGCTCTGAATTTGATAATCAGTCTCTATATATTAGTCTATTTCCATGATTAATATTCTATTTTCCATATTTATGCATATATGGTTGTTTCCAATACGCCTTTTGCATCATCTATTATGCTAGCTACGTGCAACGTTAAAAAAACAAAAATATGAGAATATATATATATGTATATATACGTATATACGTTATACGTGCTTATATATGTATCAAATATTCTTATATTGCAGATAGAGATATATATTTTATACATCAAGGTACTCTTAATCAATCTATCTATATATTATTTTATAAATGATACAAATGTATAATCTTGTATTTTTGAAATAAACGTAAATAAAAATATACATAGCTAAATATATATACACGTGTATACACAAGCAGTAAACATTCCACTCGTGGAAATTTTTGTTAAGCAAAGCTAAGTTTGCAGTTAATATATGAACCATGCACAGGTCCACACGTAATTATATAAAGCTAGTCGTGCTTAAAGGACAGGATAGGATAGGACAGGACAGGACCGGGGGGGG
>CAMOHE010049291.1:29892-69940 GCA_946598075.1 Artocarpus hirsutus
GGGGAAGAGAGAGAGAGGTTGTTTTAGAAGAAAGAAAACGGTTAATTAGTAGCAACGACAGTTAGCAAGGTCATAGGAAGGGAATAGGAGGGCAGATAATTAGCTGGACAGATGGTGGGTAAAGAAGGAAATTATGTCGTGATCTAGACGGCTTTCCAATCTTCTTGATTTGTAAGCAATATCTCCAACTTGACAGAATGTTAGGCCAACAGTCAAAAGAAAGCTGAATATGTGTCTTGTCCATTTCTTTGTTATTAAAAAAACTAAAAAAGTACTGCGTTATAAATCCTGTGTTCTTTTCTTGTACAGTATCGAAATTCTAATTAAGACGTACAAACTGCTTACGATAACCACGTGATGTATTCTTCATAACTCATTTACCTAAATATGCTGATGTTTTAAACAAATAAATCTCATATTATATATAATATCTATGAATATGTGTGTGTGTGTTAAGACTTTGTGTTTGACATTGGAGGTTGCCTAAATACAAATAGTACTCGTTGGCTCTTTTTTTTTTTTTTTGCCTAATGATATCACTCAATTGTGTTATAATTAGCAACCTATTTTCTCATAATGGCCAGCTTTATGTTAGTTATTATTATTATTATTATTATTATTATAGGTCTTAATTATCACCATTTTGTTATGAATCTAGTTAAAGAAGGCCACATGCCACTGATCATTAGGTCAAATGGCATCAAATAAAATTGGGTGGATTTGAGAGAACATAGGTTTCATTTTTTTTTTATAAATAAGAAAAGAATAACAAGTATCCTTAGCAGTTTTTTTTTTTTTTTTTTTGGTATAAGGGGAAAGAGAATGCCACCTACTTTTGAGTGGAGTCAAGTGTAACTTGAACGCTCAACTTATGGTTAGGGTAAATGGACTTATAACCAACTAAGCTGTCCTCATTTGTCAATTAGATATACACTATTTTTACTATTGGTCCCTATGAATGTACACTAGTTTCATTCCCCCTTAACGTTTCCAAAATAAAAAATTTTAGCCTGTTCAACTAATAAATTATCTACTTTTAAACATAACCTAATACGATGATGGTATGTTAGGGCTTTAAGAAAGATGAATTAGTCGGAAAAAAAGAATTTGAGAAGGCAGTCAAAAAAGAAAAACAAAACCTGATATGAAAAAAAAGATAATTCTTTTAGATATGACCCTTTTTTTTTGCTCACCCTTTTGTCCATGGTAAGACCCTAAGGTACCATCCTTACAATACATTTTGTTTGAGAATAAATAATTTATATGCATAGGGCAAAACAATGTATATTCTAGAAGCTAGATTTTTCAAAGTAAATGATGGTGATACAAACGCATATTTTCAAGGACCATCAATCAAAATAGTACATTAACTATTGATTTGTAAGATTATAATCAAGATAAATAATAATTTATTTTCTTAACTAGTACATAGGACTGTCACGCAAGATTCTTTCAAAATTTGTTTGGGGAAGGCCCAATCAATAATGTTTGCATGCTTTGTTAGGGCTTTCCTAGCTGATAAGAGCTCCTCTTTTCAGGTGTGACATCATCTGTTAATCAAGGGCAACCATCTTGGCGGGGCATTGTTGTTGGCACTCAAGATGAGAGCTTCGACTCTGCTAGATGAACTCTACCCCTCACACCATCAGTGTTGTTTATCCTTTACTCTCTAGTTTGGAACCCCCAACGTAGCCAACAATGCCGTCAACATCTCCTTCCATGCACCAACGTCGACCACAGCTACTGAGCCTCACTTCTTAGCTAGTAACATCACGTCATCCTCATGTTCTTCTGCTCACCTCCCCCGAAGCAATCCCTCTGGTCCCCACACCTCCCACAGATCTTCCTACCGCTCAACCCAGGTTCCCTCCTAATGAATTTTAAACCCTCCTCAAACACGTGAACCCATTTCTCCTCCATGTGAATCCACTTCTCAGCAAAGTTCATATGCATCTATGGTGAGCAATTTGATTCCTGCTTTACCTCCTTTTGAAAACTTACTAGTCAAACATGGTAATATTATCAAAATCAAGATTAAGGAGGCAGTTTATCAACTACAATAGTTAATTAATAAGGCCTCTCTTATTAGTCTCCTTGTCTTATCAAAAGGAGATGCTGCATTGAAAATTTTAGTTAACTCAAGAGTCTGGGGAATTTATTTCCTTCAGAAAAAGTTTCTTTAACATCCACTTCTACGGTGATCAGGCAAATTGTGATAGAGTTTGTGCTGTAGGTATTTGGCACATGAAACGAGATTCCTCAGGCATCAAACCTAGACACCTGATTTTAATCATTACATCAACCTGCCAAAAGTTTAGATTCAAATTCACCACCTTGAATTAGGGCAGGTGTATTGGAATATCTGAGACTCATTAAAATGACTTATGGGATTGGCAGTTAGTTAAAATTTCATAAGAAAATTTTGGATGGTAAGGTCAATCACTCCCAGAATTTTGGTAGATATTGATTAAGTAATGTAATACCTCAAAATTTAAATATAATTACACTACAAGAAAAACTACATTTAACGACATATTATTTACAATATGTAGTTTTTAAATGTCGTTGAAAAATACATACAACGATATCTCTAACAAAATTATCGTTAATAACGTTTGAAACAATAATTAACGACATCTATATAGATGTCGTTAATTATTGTTTCAAATTAAAGGTTTTCTTTTAACGACAATAGTTTAGTGTCGTTAAATTATTTAACGACAAGTAGGAGATATCGTTAAAGCCTTGGAGATTCTACGATATCCCTTATAGACGACATCTTGACCAATGTAGTCTATAAAAGGTATCGTAGAATCTCCAAGGCTTTGACGACATCTCCTACTTGTCGTTAAATAATTTAATGACACTAAACTATTGTTGTTAAAAGAAGACCTTTAATACAATATCTATATAGACGTCGTTATTTATTGTTTCAAATGTCGTTAATAATATCTTCGTTGGAGATGTCGTTGTATGTATTTTTTAACGACATTCAAAAACTACATGTCATAAATAATATGTCATTAAATGTAGTTTTTCTTGTAGTGTTAGTATGTAAAATAGTAATTAGTGTGCTAATTAAAATTAATTTGTTAATTAATCACATCTAGATTTATTATACTATTTTTGGCACATAAAATTTTATTTTAAAATAGATTTCTGGTCATTTTTAATTAAATCACACAATTTCTCCACAAGTTTTAATCAATTTTTCTGTTAGCCCAAAACTTTGCAAAATTCCAAAACTTCCCCTGCTGGACACTCAAATTAGTTTTCATGTGAAACTATTCAAAGCTAGACAACTTTTCCTGTTTTTCCAATTAACCACAAACAATCCCTAGTTTGGTCTAAAACCACTCTCTATTTTCTGATTAAAAGCCAGAGCCATTCAGAAAAAGCTCTGGCTCTCTGTTTATTCCAAAATAAGAGAGAAACCATCTTTTGACACAACTAGAGACAAGTTTTACCACAACAGTGCCAATTCTCCTATAATATGAAGTTAAATACTTTTTGAACTGATTTAATCTTTCATTTATAAGAATCATTACTGATTTGATTGTTCATAATCCATGTTTTTGTGTCTGAATTTTTGCATTATGATAACAAGTTTTGTTCTTGAAGTCTAAGAGTTAAAAATGAAATTTGCATATCAAAAATTGTGAGTTAAATGGTGATTTTAACCTCTAAGCATGAAGAGAACAACGTTTAACAAAATAAATCTATGATTTCCATAATTTTATGTATTAGATTTATCCTATGGTATGCTTGCAATTTGAATAGAAACTTGCTTTGGTTTTATTTTTCTTATTTTTAAACAAATCATAAGTTTTGATGGTTGAATAATAAAAGTGTGTTAAAATGATGTAAATATGGTTTCATTTTGTTCATACATTGATTTCGAACCCTTATTGCATGTTTTAAACACATTTAGATTGATTTAAACTGATTAAAGTTTAGATTGAACTCAAATACTCGAAACAGAGCAAGTTAGAAATTCTAGCTCCATGCTAAGTGGTCGATCGACCCCTGTGTATCCTAGTAGATTAGCCAGCTATGAAGGCTGCTGCTTCAATAGCTCAAGCCCTCCACACTTGTTTTTTGCATTTTAAAAAGATTTCTACCCCTCTTGATGACTAGAATTGTTTGAAAATGTGTTTTGAAACGTGTTTTTATTTAAGTGGTAGAATCATTGAATTTGAATAGTTTTTAAATGCTAACTGGCATGAGATTCTCTAGTTAGGTGAGTTTTAAATGCATGGTGCCTTAGAATTTAGGTCGTGCAGATTGCTACCTTAGAAGCAGGTCCCAAAACATGTATGGGCCACTTTGGTGGTGTGTCTAGACCTTACAAATGAGCAAGCAATCATATATGATTTTCGATAAATCATATGATTTGTTTTGGTAAGTTCTTCATTAATTTTTTTAATTATTTGTGGTATCTTTAAAGCTTGTTGAAATTTTTGTTGATGTTATTTTAATGTTGCTTTGAACTTATAATCCTACTGAGCCTTTCACTCAAAGTTTTGTGCTTTGTTTATATTATAAATTCTCCCACAGGAGGATCACAGTACGATGCAGAGTAGGGCATTGCTGGACAGTTCATGGAGTTCATGAGTTGAGTCTTACTTATTTGCTATTTGATTGTGTTTCTATCAAGGCATGCAATAATCTATTTATTTCCATGCACTTCTAATATTTCCTTTAGACTATGGTTTGATGTCTATTCGTTTTTCTGTCTTTTGATTATGTATGCACATACAGTGTGGTTAGGTAGGATCTGGATACTACCTTTGTAGCGTTTTGAATTATGATGTTATTTCAGTAATTTCTCTCCAAATATGTTTTAATTACTTTATTATAAGTTTTTTTTTCTGATTCGGTAACTTAAAATATGATAATTAAATTTACTTAAAATTTTAATATTTTTACAAAAATTTTCGAAAAACAAAGTTGCCATAATTTGTGTTTATAGTTAACTTTATTTAATTATTTTTAATAAACCGCTACGTCACCATCCCCTATTTTGAAACGTGACAAGTAAAGGATCTCCTAACTCCCTCATGGTTGTGTTCTCTTCACTTCTATAAAGTATGAAAACTTTCCTTTTTTTTACTAACGCGTTTACTGGTCAAGAATGAGAAGAGTAGGAAATAAATCCAAGAGAAAAAGAATTCAGTTCTAGGAAATTAAGTACTAGAATAGCATTAAAGTGTTTATAAATCTATTAGGGAATTAAGTTATATGGGAAATTGAATTCCTATTATTTTGTTTATTTTGATAAAGAATAAGAAGGAATTGGAATAAAATAAGTGTGATTACAAAACTACCCTTGTGTGAAGTAAATAACTAACTTAATGTAATGGCAAATTTGAAAAATAAGTTTGTTAGTTACTATTTTTATGGGAAGAAATTAAATTCTATATGTAGGAGGAGGGCGATAAGCTCCCCAATATTAAGGAATTTAATTACTTATTTATAGGTGAAACCCACCTCATTTAATTCCTAAATACAAAAAGTAAACACTAGAATCTAAAATAAGGAACTTAATTCCCTTTCCTGAATTAGGATTCTTGATCAGTAAACACATCTTAGTTGTGGGTCTTTATTTAGCTCAATTAGGAGGAACCTTAATATACTTCAGTGCCTAAATAAAACAAATTTAGGAGAACGTGTGATCTCTAGGTATGAATAACCCTATCACAACCGCAAATCTTGAGGTTGTCATGGCTTCCACTCAAAATACTACAATCTTGATAACTGCCAGGAATGTTTCTGTTAGGTTAATTCTTTTTTAGTTTACTTTTTCTTTTGTTTTTCATTTTCTTTTCGGACTTTAGTCTGTAAGTCTTTTTTTTTTTAATTTTCTTTTAAATAATTTTTTTCCTTCTTTTATCAAGCAAAATGATCTATAGGAAATGTATACACAATCTTAGATAATTCTATTAATGAGAACTCTTTTGAAAACCGTAGCAATAAAGCAGATAATGCCCTAAAAATCAATAATCACATACTTGCTTGGGGATATTATTTGGTGATTTGAGTATCAATATTGTAAATCAGTTCTTTGTTGCGTTTAGTAAATAAAAACATAGATTAGTGTAAATTAATTTTCCATAAACAAAACGTAGATGTATACGGTCTAATTAAAATGGAATTTTGTATTAGGTTCCGTATATAGAAAACTCTTACGTATACACTTAAACCAATTAATAGTGCCCTAACCCAATTGGTAATATATGCTCTTGCAGACTAATTATCTCATAACAAAAACATTATTGTATATAAACATAACAATGTTGATATGATTGAGGAATTTAATTTGAATATGTGGTGCGACAAAAAAGACATATGGAAAGGATATATGACATTAATTTGAGTGTTTGGAAGAATTATTGAAATTTTACCGTTTAAAGGCGGAACATCCACAATTAGTTATAGGGCCAAGTAGGAGACCAGATGTTTGACCCCAAAAGCAATAAAAGGATATATATTGAGTGCATATATGTCTGAGCCAAGTCTCCACGTGCAGTCGACGTTTCTAAGCTAAAGTTGTTAGGTCTGAAAGCCGTTCAAAACCTAAAAACGTTAACATAATTGATATTTCACACGTACGCACAACATCCATAGTAAAGACTAACAAGAAATACCAACCTCCACAGCCACCCTTCTAATGTTCTTTTTTCCTAATCCATAATTTTTTTTCCGACCAAATAATTACATATAAATTGATATATGGAAGAATTTTTTATGGTTACATTTAAAAAAAAAATGGTGGTTATTGACCAAATTATTGAACATAGCATTTTATAGGTCTTAAGTACTAATTTCGCCATAATGGTTTTTTGACGACTAAAACATATGTAGGTTAATCAAGCCTAAGGAAATGAGCCAAAAAAAGAAGAGAGTTATCATGAATTATAGATCTTCAATAATCATTAATAGCATGATTTACTCGTGATAACGTAGATGAATTAATTAAGTCAATTGTGCAATATACATATTTAATTTGTTAGGACTATATATATATATTATATATATATATACAGACTTATGTAGGAAAATAGATAAAGATAATAACAAGAAAGAAGAGAGGTGGCGAGGTGGGTTATAAAGTAGACGTTGTAGGTTAGAAACTAGGGAAGACGTTGAAAGCAGAACAATATTTCACCTCACCAAGCAACCCTTTCTTTCTTTGTCATATATATGTCTATATGTGTGTGTATATATAAAAAAGGGCTAAGAAGGCGTTTGTATTGTTAGCCAAGACGTTGCATCAGTCGCAGGTGTAAGGTCTGTCCAAACCCTTCTCACTCCCTAACGGAAAACACTTTCCCATCCTCTTATATTCTTTATTTCTTCCTATTTTTTCTTCAGGGAATATTCATTAAATCTCCCAGCTCTTCTTCTTATTTATTGTTTCAATCTCTCTCTTGCTCTAACTATTCCTTGCACAAAATTATTTGGTTCATCTTGCTTATAATAACTAGGAAAAATCCCATCTGTTGCAATTTTAGGGTTTCCACTTTATAATTTACTTGACGTTTGCTTCCTTGAACTATCAAAAGGGAAACGTGGTGTAAATATTAATTCAGGAATATCATGTGCACTAGAGGCCATTGGAGGCCTGCAGAAGATGAGAAACTTAGAGAGTTGGTGGAACGATATGGACCTCATAATTGGAACGCCATAGCCGAAAGGCTCCAAGGAAGATCAGGTGAGATGATCAATCTCAATTTCAACACCATATATCTACACGTATATATATATCTATCTATTTGTGTGTAAATCATGTCTTGTTTATGTCTAATTATTATTAATTTTGAAGCTAGGGCTTGGCATCAATTAATAGTACTACATATGATCTCATTGCCAATTAAAAGATTATTATTTATGTATAAGATGGGCATGCTGAGAATTTTCTTGATTAACTAATTGAGCTAATTAACGTGTGTGAAGGGAAGAGTTGTAGATTGAGATGGTTCAATCAGCTGGATCCAAGAATTAACAGAAGTCCTTTCACGGAAGAGGAAGAAGAGCGACTCCTCACTTCTCATCGCATTCATGGGAACAGATGGGCTGTAATTGCGAGGCTGTTCCCTGGACGGACTGATAATGCCGTCAAGAACCATTGGCACGTCATCATGGCCCGGAGGTGCAGAGAAAGATCCAGGCTCTACGCCAAAAAAGCTGCTCATCAAGCATTACTTAGCAATGGCGACGGAAAATCTCCAACAAAACGAGATATAATAATTAGTCAGGCTCCAGTTGATACCAATTGTGCTAGGACGAATAGTGCTACTCATCCAGCTTCTTTTGTTGAGAACTATAATTATAACTACCCTTTAAGTACAGTTCTTGATTCTCTCTCTTTTCCTAAAGAGTACGTCTACTGTACTCAAGATTCAAGCCCATGCATCACAATGCATGATCAAGGTACAATTACGATCATTAAACCATGCTAATATGCATATATAATCTTGTCTCTTCCATGTATACTTGAATTATACAATTGATCAGCGTAGAGAGTAGATAATCTTGTTTAAATGTTACAATTTTTGCAATACAACTAGTTTTTCTTATTGCCTAAGGCTGTGATTTATACAAAAAAAAAAAAAAAAAAAGTTGGTATATGTTAATCACCATTATGTTTTAGCTTTGTGAGACCTTTTTCATTTTTTTGAGTAGAGTTTTTTCTTATAGGAAAAAAGTATGTGTTAATCACCAATTGTAGTGTATGTTTGAGTGTTTCTTATGATGTTTCTCATGATCCTGGCATTTATATTATCGGAGTTTACATGTTTTTAAAGAGCGCTTTCTATTATTTTGTTGCAGAAAAAGCGCAGCCGATTCAGTTTTATGATTTTCTCCAAGTAAATGCTGAGTCTAACGGAAGTGAAGTGATAGACAATGCAAGAAAAGAAGATGAGGAGGTAGATCAAGAAGCAAAGGGACAACAAACCAAAAGTGGTGTTTCGTTCATCGATTTCTTATCCGTTGGAAGCTCCACTTGACTAAAGATGTGTGAGATGTTGCATTGTACTTGATCTCAATCTCATTGTAAACACGACCGCGTATACATACACAAGTTAAGCTAACAATTAGATATTTTAGCAACGCAATACATGTTATCAGAAAAGTAGATTAATATTTCTCATGTATCTTCGTCATCAAATTTAACAGCAAGAAATCAATAATGATTTGTACATTTTTGAGATCGATAGTAAGTGAGGGTCATAATATATCTTACCACGACATATATTATAAGACATCCGATTTAATTTCCTCTTTCTCACTTTTCTTACTTAAGAAGATAATTCATGCACATATACAAGAAATGGCGATGAAATCAAGGTCAACTTTTTCTTCTTTTTATTTTTTTACCATCTGATTATACAACTCTATGTTAGGAATTTATAATAATAAGAAAGCAAAATTTTTTAGCATTTCTTAAAGATGCTAAAATATGTATTTTTATATAATACGATGCATCGAAATGAAAAAATAAATAAATATCTTTTTATATTATTAAAAAATAACAAAATAATCTAGTACATCTAATCAAGAAAAAGAAATAATAACCAAAAAAAATTACAACAAAGTCGAAGTAATACATTACTGTATAAAAAAGAGTAGTAATGATACTAAAAATACAATATCTAAGCTCATGAAAAGCTTATTCAAGACAAAAAAAAAAAAAATCGTCAGAAGCTTCTTTACTAACAAAAAAAAAAAAAAAAACAAACTTCTCTATAGAAACTAGAATCCTCTAATTTTTCCGAAAAAATCCTTACAACTAAATGTATTGTTTCTCTTTTTTTTTTTTTTTTTTCACCCACCAACAAACCAAACGTACTGTTTATTTTTTGTTTTTTTAATATATGTCGATTACTTAAAAAAAAAAAGATTTATTGTTCAATACATCAATCATTTCATCAGTTATTTGTATATCGAGTTTTCTCAACAAGTGTACTATATATAAGCAAATTTTTTGCTCGTGTATAAAAATTGGTATAAAGGGTTTATATATTTTGATCATACAGGGAAAGAATGTAAAGAAGTGGCTAACAATTGGTGTATATCGTTAACTATTTATTATACATATAAAAGTTGTCATTCATAAGAATAGTAAAAAAAAAAAAAAGTCGCCAACAATTCGTATTTGGGATCATAAAAACCAAAAAAAAAAAAAAAAATCATATGTTTAAAACAAGTAGAATTGTAAAATAAAAAAAAAACACAGCGAACTTTTTTTAATTCGGAATTCACTAGTGAATAATTTAGTAGTAGAATAATTTATTAAAAAAGGTGTTGGAAAAATAAATTATGGTTGAGAGCATATCTTTTTTTTTTTTATTATTTTTTTATTTTATAATCGCTTCATTAATAATTGACGCTTAGAATCCTTATATTTAAGCCGTCATTGAGTTATGGCAACTACCCAAGCCAAAACATCTCATTCCTCCCAATTCTATACATGAAATGATGAAAATAAATTAATAAATAATATATATAAGTTAGCTAGAAGATAGGCTAAAATTAAAAAAAAATAAAATTGGAAGCGTTTTAAAATTGGAGGCCTTAAGCACCTGCTTGAATCTGCCTTAAGGTTAAGCCGACACTGATAATCAAGATTGAGTTGAACTATACTTGATGGCTAACTATTTATAGTGTTTCACTGACTAAATAAAAAAAATAATAAAAAGGCGTGGATGTGGGATGAAGAGGATAATACATTAGTTTTGACTCCCTATCAAGGACTTCGGCCGTTAGCAATATCCATGACCTAATTCATTAATACACTTTCGTTGATAGATTTTTACGAAATATACTTGATATATTTATTACGTCTTCAAATCTTGTGTAATTTGTTAATTAGTTTCTTATTATTATTTTTATTTTTAATAAGCATTATGCCTTTTAAACTCCCAAATTACATGTGTAAGACCTAACAAACTATACACACAGTGTTCTGTAGGTACTGAACATGTTAATGGTACCCTCTATAAATGATAATAAATATAAAAAGTATGTCAATTAAACATGCAGAAATTAAAAAGATGAGCACAATGATATGGTTGTTTAGAATGGCCAAAAGCCCTTGCGGGAAAAAACCATGGGTGTTACTCACACCAAAGATAAGAAAGATTCACTATATCAAATTACGGTTACAAATTTTAGAATTACAAGAGTGCCTATAATCTACACCAACTTGAAACCCACGATACTCTTTCTACAGCTCGCCCTCCTCCAAACTCCTCATCCTACTCCAAGCCATCTTTGCTACCCTAAAAGCATAGACATTGTACATGTTGCTGATTATTTAAATGAAATGACATTATTTATTGTTGTTGCTTGTGTGTATTATGAATACATTAATAAACATCAAGAAAATCCCATGATTATTATTAATGTGACTATAAAGTTAGCATATAATTGCTATATGCTTAAGGATAAAATTTATAGATAATAATCTAAATAGTCTATAATAATTAATTAAAGTTTGAGATCTTTAATTAAATATTATAAGTGTGGTCCAATCTCATTTAGAATGAAATAGCCTTATCCGAGCTATTTATGTAGAGACATTGGATTGGGAGGTACTTTATATAATGAGTTTATATAGGACTGTACTAGATAAATTATGAATATCTAATAATTTTCTACAACAAATGTAGTATTCAAATTTATCACTATGAAGATCATCTATACGAGAGTCTCAATCCTGAGTATCTATTAGACTAATCTTTATGACGTTGTGTTTTTTTTGATTTGCTTAGTAAGATTTGTCCGAAGACACATCATAACTTTGCATCTTGAAAACATAATGTAATAAGTGGCTGAGAATAATATTATACATATATGGAATCCATTCCTTCTCATTGGAAGTTAGAAAAATAGTTATCTTGAGTAATGATTCAAGACTTAAGCAGCAGAGTGCTTGTTCATGATAAGATTTTGGATTAACTATTCACTAGAGAATCATTTTTCTCAAGGATAAAATATAATAAGAGAGATAAACAGAAATTGAACCTAGCTCTTTGTCACGGTCCAAAACCCAGGGGTGACGTGACAAGTTAATTAAATTAATTAAATCAAATTTATTAGGTTAATTAAATTAAATTTTAATTAAAATCACCTATTTAAAGAATTTGGTTGATTATGAAAAAGGTGATAAATATAAAACTTCTTAAACAATTAAAATAATAAAGTAGATAAGATAAAATAAAAAAATAAGAGAGAGAAATACAAGAGAGATGAAGAGAGAAGAGAGGGAAGAGGGAAATAAATAGAGGAGTGGAGTGGTTTTCAACATAAAAGCCACGTTCAGCATAGGTTTCAAATGTGACATGTTTTGTTTTAAAATTCAAAATAACAAATAAAAATAATTAAGAGTGATTAAAGATAATTAGAAGTAAAATTAATTTGAAAATATCACAAAATAGTTAAATTAAGTTTCAAATTATATTATGGCACACTAATTCACCATTTTATACACTAATCATACTTAATTAATTTTGGGATGTTACAGCTCTCCACCCCTAAAAGAATTTCGCCCTCAAAATTACAAATCAACTCAAAAACAAAACAAATGTAGATACAACTCCCGCATAGTTGACTCTTACTCCCAAGTGGCTTGATCAACTTCGTGATGCTGCCACACGACTTTCACTAATGGTATGTCATGACGTCGCAAGTTTATCACCTTTCAATCGATAATCTAGACTAGTACCTTCTCGTATATCGTGTCCTCCTAGATCTACATATCATGGAATGAAACTATTTTGCTTTGCTCAGGCGGATACTTCCAAACCATAAACACGTGAAACACATCATGAACGTGAGAGAGCTCGAGAGGAAGATCAAGTCAATAAGCGACCACACCAATGCATTAAGTAATCTCAAACGGGGCAATGTACCTTAGTGCAAGTTTCTTGCTTACACCGAAATGCGATATACCCTTGCACGATGATGCCTTCAAGAGAATAAAATCTCCTACTTTCAATTCCAGGGGTTGGCGTCTTCAATCTGCATAACTTTTCTGTCTACTTTGAGCCGCTTTCAATCGATCATGAATTACGGTGACTTTCTCATTAATTGCTGTCACAGATTTCATCTGGCCCAAGAACAATCCTGTCTTTAGGTTCTTCCTAACACACCGATAACCGACACAATCGTCCATTAAGCGCTTCGAACGGTGCCATCTAGACGCTCGCTTGATAACTATAGTTGTATGCAAACGCTACCAGATGCAAATACTTCTTCCAATTCCTATCGTAGTTTAATACACAAGCACATAACATATCTTCGAGGATCTAAATGACTCACTCAGATTGCCCATTGGTCTAGGGATGAAAGGTTGTGTTGAAATTCAAGTCCATGCCTAAAGCTTCCTAGAAACTCCTCCAATACTTGGCGTTGAATCGGGTGTCTCTATCGGATGTGATGGATAAAGGGACTCCATGCAACTTCACTATATTCTATAGATATAGCTTCTCGAGAGCTATCCTTGAACATATTGACCTAAAAGGGATGAAATACACCGATTTTGTTAACCTGCCAATGACAACCCAAATCGCATCATACCTTTGCTCCGTCCTCTGCAATCTGGTAAGAAAAATCTATTGTGATGTGCTTCTATTTCTACCTTGGAATGGGAAGTGGCTGAAGCTGACTTGCTGGCTTATGGTTCTCAGCCTCCACCTAGAGACAAGTTGTGCACTTGGCCCCGTACTCCCAGACATCATTCTTCATGCCTCTCCACCAATATTGTCTTTTTAGATCACGATGTATCTTTGTGCTTCCCGAATGAATGGCAAACTAAGACTTGTGTGTTTCATCTAGTGTGTGTAATGCCTTCTCAGGGGATGTTACAGTTACTATCTCATAACGTCTGTTATTTATGGTAAAACATAATTCCCTTTAAATAATCAAAGTAAAAAGAAAATAGCTTGAAAATTTTCTTTAAAACAAGACTTTTTAATCAAATCAAATAACTTCATCTAAAATTAAATATATAGTTGCAAGATTACCAAAATATTAAACTTAACAAAATATCTTTAACTTTGTGAAATCTCATAAAATAATTAAAAAAAAACTAAAATCTGTGGAATTATAAATAATTGAATAAAATTTAAATCATCATTAACATAGGATGCGTCACTTTGATATTTTATTTGTACCACCACGTACACACCCGCACTGAACTCCTCCATCCTTATACCTAACTCTTGTTTCTAGTTTCAATATGAGAAACATCTAGTAAGCATAATGCTTAGTAAATACACCTTAACTCTCACAAAACATTTTTATCAAATAACAATATTCAGTAAAATAAATTCATCATTATGGAAAAAAAAATATATTTTAAAATAATATATATAGTAGGGCCCTAGCGTTGTACCGTCATCATCATAGTGCACTTGCCATGGAAGGAGTGAGGGAGCAACCTGCAAACCAACTGTGACAAAGATGAAGTAACTACTCATCGGACCCCATCATCACCATCAATCGTAAAATGTACAATGCCATTTTAAAACATCAAAATAATATAGATATAATATATATAGGTTTTCATAAAAATACATCCATCAAATAAAATAATGAAGTAAAAATAATATCATATTTCATCGTTTTCCATTAATTTCCTCATTAGTAAAAATCCTCATCTTAAAACATCTTTATAACATATCTTCAACATCAATCTTTTTAATTTTGAACAATCATATTGTAGGTGAGAGATGTACTTACTTAACTTCTAAACTTACTCAACCTTCAAGGGTAGGTGACACAATAACTTGGGTTTTTGGTATGCTCGCTTCTTTGAAGAGTTCATGCCAAACATTCATATTGACCATAAGTTACTAACAATATTATTAACAACAATAAACATCTCATACTATCATTGAACATCACCTTGTCATGCAATAACATCAAGAAATACAAAATCGCAATTTATGAACCTAGGGCATAATTCCTAAAAGCAGACACAAGGACCTTTATTTACTTAAAATTCATAATAATTTCATCTTAACTCCAAATTAGCTAAATCTAGTGGCATTAAAAACTAGACTCAGAAACAAATAATTTGATATATTACACACATATTGAAAATAATTTGCTTGAAGAAAAAGTCCTCGAAATTCAATCTAAATTTTAGGTCTGTGTAAGACTGTATAGCTTTCGGGGTCAACTTCAAAAAATCATAACTATTTAAGGAAAACTTCAATTCAAGCGATTCAAAAGCCAAAATAAAGCTCAAAATGTATAGTATTTGGAAAAAATATAAGAAAAATATAAACAGAATTCAAAAATCACTAGAACACGATAGCTATTGGATGTTTCTATGAAAAAGTAGGCATAAGGCATCAAAAGAATTCAATACGAATCCATAACCCAATAAAACCTCAATTAAAATTATAAACACATAATTAACATGATACTAATTGATAATAAAATATACCCATAAAGATCTACATAACAAAAATATGAAAATCTATGAGATCTCCAATCTAGGGTTTAATGAGATTTTAATCAAAACAACCAAATCATCAACTCTTTTCAATCACCAATTGACATGAAATACATACAATAAAAGAATCCATGTGATAAAAATAATAATTCTAAGACTAACTAAATAGACCAAAACATCAAACAAACATGTTAAATAATTGATACACTTACAAAATGAATGAAATTAGGGAGATTATAAATCTTGATGAAGCCAAAGAAAACCAAGTATAAAGCCAATCAATGAGGAAGGAATGAAGTGTGAGTCTATGGTAACTACTAAGAGGTCTTTATATAGATTTTATGTGTAGACTAAAATCCTAAGACTTTTTTTTTTAACGTGTAATTCTTTTTTTCTTTTCCACACGTTTTTCTTTTTTTTTTCTTTCTTTTTTTTTTCTTTTATTCACGGCCAAACTTTGCACAAAGCCCAAAAGGCCCAATTTCTTAACTTATATTAATAATGTATGTGTATTTAATATATATCCGTGTCTATATATAATTTAACTTACATATATTTGTGTATATATATATGTATATATATTAATGGTAAACATAAATAAATCACATACTATAACACATAGACCAAAATTCATATCAATTTCATTTGATTAAATTTCATTTAATTAAAACAAAATCAAATACGTCATCACATCATTATTCATAGATAATTATAATCCTTACATAATAGCCATAAACTTTTTCTAGCACATCGAACCCTCGTCACTGTCACCTGTAACATCACTAAATAGCACGTTAGTAATAATAGCATTGTTGTCAATTATAGCGTTAGACTCTCTATTTGCCATTAAATAGAAAACTTGGTTGTTATAATCCCTCCTACCTTATAAAAGTTTCGTCCTCAAAACTTAGAATAGTTTTCGTATCATCCTCTTGTTCCTATGTCACCTCCTCTGCTCGATCGTTATGCCATAACACTTTCACTAATGCAATCTCTTTGTTCCTCAGCTTTTAGACTTCTTTATCCAAAATCTCTATAGGTTTCTCCTCACAACTCAAATCTTCTCGAACCTGTATCGTTTGTGGTTTGATCACATGTTCAGGGTCTGCTACATACTTCTTTTTAACTCTTGAAAACTTTGCTCACATTCATCACTCCATTCAAACTTTTTTCCTTTTCAAGTAAGTGCTTTTAGAGGCATAGCCAACTTGGAAAAACCTTCCACAAACTTCCTGTACTATCCTGCTAACCCTAAGAAACTTCTTATCTCACTAACATTCTTTGGTCGACTCCAACTATTAACAGCATCCACCTTTGCTGGATCAACCATCATACCATCTTTAGAGATCATATGGCCTAAGAATGCCACATGGTCTAGCCAAAATTTGCACTTCGAGAATTTTGTGTAAAGTTGATTATTCTTCAATGTTCACAGCATAATCCTCAAATGTTCACTATGCTCCTCTCGAGACTTTGAGTAAATAAGGATGTCATCGATAAATACAATCACAAATTTATCGAGAAAATCCCTAAACATTCGGTTCATTAGATCCATAAATGCTGCAGGAGCATTTGTCAAATCCAAAAGGCATAACCACAAACTCATAGTGACTATACCTCATCTAAAAAGCAGTCTTAGGAATATCTTCTTCCTTTATTCTCAATTGGTGATAACCCGACCTCAAGTCAATTATAGAGAAAACTGTTGCACCTTTCAATTGATCAAACAAATCATCGATCCTTGGTAATGGGTATTTGCTTCTCATAGTTACCTTGTTAGGCTCGCGATAGTCTATGCAAAGCCTCATTGACTCGTCATTCATCTTCACAAATAATACCAGTGCTCCCCACGGTGAGTGGCTAAGTTGAATAAATCCTTTCTCAAGAAGCTCTTTTAGTTGCTCATGTAATTCTTTTGAGCTAGGCCCCATACTAGGCACAAGTTCAATCCAAAATTCAATCTCCTTGTCAGGTGGTAACCTTGGCAAATCATCGGGAAACACCTCATTGAATTCGCTAACAACTAGCACATCATCAATCTTCAGCTTTTCTTCCTTTTTTATCAACTATGCTAGCTAGAGAGCATATACATCCATTGGCTAACATTTTCTGAGCCTTCATGTAGACAGAAAGATTTTTTGCTTTCTTCCTTAGTTTGCCAACAAACTCAAACTGTTCTTCACCTTTATGTCTAAACTTAACTCGTAGCTTCCGGCATTCAATGGATGTATTGTACTTATTTAAGAAATCCATCCCTAGTATCATATCATAGTTGTTCATGTCGAGCACTACCAGATTATTATAAAGCTCTCTATCAACAATTTTCATCGGCACTGTAAATAGCTAATGAGTAGACATCATGACTTCTTCACAGGGTAGTGACGTCATGAATCCCAGTCTCAACTCATCCTATGGTCTGTCTACGTGTTTATCCTCTCTTCATGTCACCCTACTGTCTATTAGTCATCAAATCAAATGTTATATCGCTTATTATCTAAATTATAGTACGAACAACTTACTTAGAGGATGTCGGTGTGATTGCATGGCTGTGGCATGACGGAATTCAAAAACCTCTCTGATACCATATCTGTAACACCCCTTCACAGGATGTCATAGTTACCGTCTCATAACATCTATTATTTATGGTAAAACATAAATAAATCACGTACTATAACACATAACATAGACCAAAATTCATATCAATTTCATCTGATTATATTTAATTTAATTAAAATAAAACCAAATACATCATCACATCATTATTCATAAATAATTATAATGCTTACATAATAGCCATGAACCTTTTCTAGCATATCGAATCTTTGTCACTATCACCTGTACATCACTAAATAGTACGTTAGTAATAATATCATTATCGTCAATTATAGCGTTAGACTCTCTATTTGCCATTAAATAGAAAACTTGGGTGTTACAGTATGGCCTTCGTCACTTCTGCGATCACTGGGACTGCCAAATGCTCCCCGAAGTATAACAACCCATCTGCATGTATCATCCATTCTTTAAATTGCTCCCTATTTTGGATCCACGTCCATATTGCCTGTAAGTACTGGTCTTGCCATTGATTTTGCTCTACCATCTGGATAACAGTTGGGGTCGACTCCATATGATACACCGAAACTTGATAGCAGTCTTCATAGTATTGCAGCCTATACTCACTGAACATAGCATCTCTTTTCCAGTCCTCGAGTGCTAAACATATGAGAATCCCTAAAGACTTCTTGCTGAGTGCATCTGTGACTACATTAGCCTTTCCTGGATGATACAGCATGAAGTCTTAGTCTTCCATGTACTCCATCCATCTTCCTTGCCTCAATTTAAGATCCCCCTAAGTGAATAGATACTTCAAGCTCTTGTGGTCAGAGAAAACCTAAAATGTCACCCCATACAGATAACATATCTAGATCTTTAGTGCATAAATCGCTGTCGTGAGCTCTAAGTCATGAGTGGGATAATTCCACTCATGAGGTCTCAGTTGTTTCGATCCATATACCACAACGCATCTACGTTGCATCAACATGCACCTAAGCCTGCAAGAACAACAAAGATATTACCTAAATCAACACAGCTATAGGGATGATCTATAGCAAACTTAACAAATAAAATCTAACAACACACACAACAATATATTACAAACTGGGTTTTTTAAAGTCAGATTCCCAAGACTATTTTTTTGCTTGAAAATTAAAATCATTTTCAAATTCTTCAAAATGTATTTCAAGAAGATATCCTCCTTAATCTCAGCCATTTTAAATAAATTATTAAGTAATTTAATTTCAAAGATTTTTTAAGAAAAATTAAAATGCAAAATCAAAACACACATTTTTTATTAAAAATTTATTTGAAAATCCAAGCAAATTGCAGTTTCAAAATCAAACTTATTAGAATGCATCTCGAGAGAAAATTGGAAACAGTTTAACTCCGTAACTCAGCCATTCTAAAAAAAATTAATTAATAACCTTTACTTTAAATTTTCAAAATAAATTCCCATATTTTTTTATGTTTTAAAGAAAATCAAAATAGCACACAATAACATACAAAAATATATTACAAATAAAGAAAGGTGAAGATATTACTTTGAAACTGCTTTCCCATCACTTGATGCTTTGAATTCAACAAATCTTTCTTCAAACTTCTCTCTTGGTGGACAGTCATCAAAGAGTGACTTCCTCCTATAGTAAGTGCCGAAAGACACCATATATAGGTCTTGTGTGAAAATACCCTCAAGATTGACAAAATTTGAAACATTTAAACTTGTGAAACTTCAACGTATTTTACGTTCTTGTTAAGTCCATAAAAACAATTCTAGAGGTGGTGGAGGAAATGATGGCAACATAGAATCTTGATAAGAATGGTCTTTGGTAAATTTTGTAGCAACTGAGGTTGAGAACCTAGGACTAAAGCTACTGATTGTTCCTTTTGTACAACTAAAATTTCTTTCTTTGCCTCATATTCCTATCTTACTGGTTATTCCTCAAAATAGGTGGGTTCCAAACATTCATCTTCTATGGTTAGGTTAACTGCTTCTTCCTCACCTAAAGAATCTTTTTCGAACAACTCAAGAGGCTGCTTGATTGGCTCAATAATTTCTTCTAAGTGGCAATTTTGTGCTAAGATAACTTTGGCAAAAATGGTTTCATTTTGTTCTTCCTTTACATTAATTGACAAAAGAATTTTCAAACTTATCTAGGTGTATATTTCTCATGGTTTCCATATATTCCTCTAAAGTTTCTTCCAATTTTTCAAAGGTTTCTTCTAGATTCACCCTATTTAGATCATTATATGTATTTTGATGTTTAAAATTTGACTCCAAAATTTCGAGTTGAATGGCAGACCTTGGTTCTGAAAAATTTGAATTGTTCTTTAAACCTAAGTTGATTTTAAGACTATTCAATCTCCAATAATCATATTTGGCCATGTCTTTCACCATATAATAGGCTTCGTCAACAAGTAATTGATAAAAAGGAGTGGATCCATCTCCTCTTTCTACGCAATTTCTAGTTTTGGGACTTAACCGATCATAGAAAATTCCTAAAAAATAATCCTATGAAAAATCATGGTGAGAGAACATATCTAACAAGCTTTTATAGCTCTATCAAGCACTATTAAATGGTTCCAAGTATTTTTGAGAAAAACTTACAACAAAATGTTGATGAATTTCCCAAAACATTTTTTTTATTTTTTTTTCAATTTTTTATTTTTTTTGGAAAAAATTCAAGCTGATTAATGCTAAATTAATTGGATTCCTAGATCATTGGAGGGTCACACCAAACACGCTTAAAATTCTCAACTTTCTTAGGAAAGTGTTTTAGCCTTATGGTCATAGGCTTGAGTCCCAACAGTGTCTTTTTGATAGAATCCAAAAAAATTTTACAATTACCCAAACTTGCAAAATAAAAGACAAGAGGCTAAGTTTTTCTTTATTTGAAATGAATAAAGTAGTGAGTGAAAAGCATTCGTCCTTTCTTTTATTTTTTATTTTTTTAATTTTTAATTTGTTTTGAATTTTTTATTTTTTTGAATAATAAACATGCTAGCTAAAACATACAAATAATTAAAATAATATTTACAAAGGATAGAGATAGATCACTTACCTGTTTTCCCATTTAATTTAGCAATCTAACAAAGTTATGGCACCTCCTTGGCAATGGCGCCAATTGTTTGCTTATGTCGCCCAAAATGTTTTCTTTAAATGGCAGATATTTGTAGTATAGAAAGGTTATTGTATTTATAGGGAGGTGAAACTTTGTTACTCGAGAGATTGATAAAAATAGACATTTAAAAAGACAAGCGGCTTTTTAAAACAAAGTTTAGAGTAAAATAAATATTTTTGTGATTTTTTATTTAAAATTTAAAACATACAATTAAAATGGTGAAGCTTTGAGAATCCTTTGTATGTTTCATAACTGATATGGAATTTTAATTCTAAATAATAAATATCTAATGCATTTGATTTATTATATCTTTTCTCGTAAATTGCAAGCACTTTTACTAATTTTATAAGTCAACTGAGAATGACAATATAGCAAACCATAAGGCAGTATAACACCCCGAAGTTAATTAAGTATTGTTAGAATGTTAAATAATGGATTAGTATGCCATAATAAGTATCTTCAACTTAAGTTTATCATTTTGTGAAAATTAAGAAAACTTATGTTATTTTACTCTTTTAATAATTTTTAATTATTCTAAATTGTTTTTAATTGTTAATTTAAATTTCAATAAAGCAATTTGATTTGAAAATAGTGTGTAGTTGCACACAGTTTTGTACAACCACTTTTCTCTCTTTTCCTTTATTTCTTTCACTCTTTCTCTCTCCTCACTCTCTCACTCGCTCATCTCTTCCCCTCTCTCTCGGTTCCTCTCTCACTCTTTCAATCTCTCTCTAAAATTTTTAATCAAAAATTGATTTCAAGCTTCGAGTTAGTAGATTGGAGGCTCGGGAACGAGATTCAATAACAAAAACATCGTTTTAAAGCTTCAATTCGAGGTTAGTTTCTAAAATTCAAAAGTTTTTCTATTTTTTAAATTTTCTTGTATTTTGAAATCTAAGAGTTTCTAAGCTTAGAAAAGCTTCAATCTAAGTTAGATGGACTTAGATTAGCTAGAATACAAACCTTGTTTGAACAAAAACGGATTGAAATCAAGATTTTTCATTTTTTCTCTATTTTTTCTATTTTTAGATTTTTGTGAAAATCTTGTTTAAAACTTGTTTTAATCCATTAAAAAGTGTTCTACTATGATTTTCTATTGTTTATGATGATTTCGCATGCCTAAGAATTGAGAAAACAGGTTGTATTGAAGAATTGAGCTTGGGGAAAGCCGAGACCCATGTGTGGAAATTTTTGGAATTTCCCAGATCGGCAGGCCAAACTTTGTGTTCGGCAGGCCGGATTCAAAGGATCGACAGGCCAGATTCATCCTACTGGCAGGCCAAACCTGGAAATGTTTGGCCGACCGGACTTGGCTTTCCGGCAGGCTAAACTGTGCACTTCGGCCGGCCGAACCAGGGGGACCGGCAGGCCGATCGAATCTACACCCAATTTTGTGATTTTCACCTATTTTCACTGTTTTAAACCCTGATTGATATTTCAACTTTATAAAATGATTTTATAAACCTAAATGGCACACTAGGACACCATGAGATGATTTAGTATCATAGGATATCTCGGGTTAGATACTAATGAACTAAGTTACTATGCGTTTACGAATTGTATGTGGATCCGCGGAGCTAACGTATAGCAGACCGGGATTACAGTGTGGGACACCGACACACGATATCGAGGTAGGACTTCTACCCCTTTTCTTTGGTAACCCTATTTCAAAATGATTTAAGCAAAAAATAGATTTTTATCAAATGTTTTCGATGACTGATTGGGAAATGATTTTGTTTAAATATCTTTACAAACAGTTGATTGAGAAATGTTCATAATGAACTTCATAATGAATACAAATGATTATATTTGGTAAACAGAGATTTTAATAATTAAAGGAAGATATATGAGCATGATGCCATAACAGAGATCGGGTTGTGTAGTGAACGACCTTGAGGGCAGGTCCCGAAACCCAACTGGGCCACTTCGGTGGTGAATATTTGGTTTGCCCGAGAGAATTAAAAAGGTACTTTTGACAAACTGTTTTCATTGGAATTTCAGTAAATGAAAATACTTATTGATTTATTTAATCGTTTATTTATTTGGAAAGTTCTATTTGAATATTTATTTGTTTATTTTAAAAAAAAAATATAGTCCTACTGAGCCTTTCGCTCACGTTTTTATTGTTTTAAAATCTTACCCCTAGGTAAAAAAAAGCTTAGGATCGGAGGAGAGTCCGCTGACCGGACTTGTGACCAGTAGAAGATTGGGTAGGTTGTACTGCAGCAAGTAAGGCATGTAAACTTTTAATCTTTTTTTTTTAGTTGGGCTGTGGTTGTATGGTAATATTGTCAATACTATATCTGTGTGCACAATATGTGGGCCAATGGGACCCATACTCGTTCCAACCCATATTTAGATATTTTTAATGTTCTTTTTATTTGCTCAATTTTTATGACAGTTTATTCTATTTCCTTAATTTCTTCTATTCGAACGATTTTAAAATTATCTCATTTTTATTTATAAATCAAATTCTAAAACCTTGTTTTTAACTAATCTTTATTTAATTAACTTAATTAAACTACCACGTCACCTCCTGTATTCCAGGGCGTGACAGAATGGTATCAGAGCTCAAGGTTATGAACCTTGGGAATTGTGCACACATAGGTACGACAATGGAATACCACTGACAGTCCAAATTTTATTTTCAAAAGTGAGAGAATGGCATCTAGACGTCGCTCAACCACGGATACCGAGTTTGGAAACGATGAGGGCATGATGAGGGCTATGTTTGCAGCATTTCGACAGATGGCAGCAAGGGCAAGACCTGATGATTTCGAGGCTAGTCGTCGGCATACGTACTTTAAGGAGTTTCGACGTGCATCAGTATCAACCTTTGACGGGACTGGGGACCCGCAGGTGGCAGAATATTGGCTAGATTCGATCGTGAAGCACTTGGATACGCTTGGTGTGCCAGCAGAGTATCACGTGGAATTCGTAGCATATAAGTTTGAAGGTGGTGCTAACACTTGGTGGAAGCAAGCAAAGCGCCTAGAAAACAATGGTAATATTGATTGGGACAGATTCGAGGAGCTGTTCTATGATAGGTATTTTTCGCAGGGGTACAGGGACCAAAAGGCGGTAGAATTCTATAGGTTACAGTAGGGCGACATGTCAATTCGGGAATATGAGGCGAAGTTTAATGAATTGGCTAGGTTTGCTCCCTCAGTAGTGGCATCGGAGCGTGAAAGGTGTTTTAAATTTCAGGAAGGACTTAAGGCTCCTATTCGACGACAGATAGTTGCCCTACGACTCCGGAACTTTGGAGAGCTTGTGTCATCAGCAATATCATTGGAAAATGATTACGCGCAGTATTGTGAGAATCGAGCTAAGGCATCAGGAGGACCACAGAGGAGCGGCAAGAGGAGCGTCAGCAGTCGACCAACTCTGGGAAAGAGCAAACTGGGTGGCGTGAACAGCGGCAGCAGCAGTTCATCCAGCAGCGGGCGCAGCAACCCCTACAGCTTTCACTGTCACTATTGCCAGCAGCCAGGACACATTAAGAGGAATTGCCCGATCAGGAGTGCTCGCTTAGGACTTCAGACCGGAGAAGGAGCTAGTCGTCAGCCTCAGCTTCAGACTCTACCTCAGCCGTAGCAGTATCCTCAGCTTCCATTTCATCAGTTCTCTTCTCAGCAACTGTCACATCTAGCGCAAGGACACCAACCGCAGGATTTTCAGCGTAACGTTCCTCAGTATCGAGCACCAAGTATAGCTAGTGTCCAGTCACCATCATCGTAGCAGTATCGGCCAGTTAATCTAAGAACTAGTAATGTGGGTAGAGGAAAAGGAAAAGCTCCAGTGCAGGTTCACACGATGACATCAGGGAGCTCAGATGCCCAGACCAATAACGTAGTTGTCGATGGTACGATCATGGTTTCTCAGTCTTTAGCACACGTGTTGTTTGATACTGGTGCCACTCATCTCTCATTTCGAGTTCATTTGTACATGCCTTGGGATTAGAAATAGAAGAATTTGACGAACCCTTAGTCATAG
This sequence comes from Artocarpus hirsutus, assembly GCA_946598075.1. NCBI lineage: Eukaryota > Viridiplantae > Streptophyta > Magnoliopsida > Rosales > Moraceae > Artocarpus > Artocarpus hirsutus. The sequence goes on from CAMOHE010049291.1 coordinate 55,030, forward strand.
CTTCACCCTTGGGGCGGGTGTGTGTGAATAGTATTTGTAAAGTTTGTAAAATAAAGATAGGGGATGAGATTTTAAAAAGTAATTTGATTGTAATTCCCATGAGAACCTATGATGCAATCCTAGGGATGGACTGGTTTTCTGGGTACAGTGTAGTAGTGGACTGCCAACTTAGGAAAGTGACCCTAGTGTCAGATACAGGGACGGTAATCACCTACCAGGGTGGTGGTGATCGACTAATGAGTGAGCATCGTGTTAGGGTATGTCTCGGAGGGCGGAAGAATGCAGTTTGTTACGCTATCTTCATGGATTTGGAAGGAGAGCCAGTGTTTCGAGAAGATGTGCAGTAATTCCAGTGGTAGACGAATTTGAAGATGTCTTCCCCGACGAGCTATCAGGATTACCACTGCATCGGGAGATCGAGTTTGGTATCAAATTATTCCAGGGAACAGCACCTATTTCTATAGCACCTTACCGGATGGCACCGGCAGAAATGAAGGAACTCAAGAAGCAACTTCAGGAGCTTGTTGACAAAGGATATATCCAAAATAGTACATCACCGTAGGGAGCACCGATCTTGTTCACAAAGAAGCATGATGGAACTCTCAGGTTGTGCATAGATTATCGACAGTTGAATCGAGTCACAGTGAAGAATAAGTATCCATTGCTCAGGATCAATGAGTTGTTTAATCAGTTGGGAGGTTCGCAGTACTTCTTAAAGATAGATTTGAGGTCAGGATATCATCAGCTCAGGATTAAGGAAGAGGATATTCCCAAGACAGCTTTCAGGACCCGGTATGAACATTTTGAGTTTCTAGTAATGTCATTTAGATTGACGAACGCTCCGGCAGCTTTCATGGATTTGATGAACAGGATATTCAGGCCTTACTTGGATCAGTTCGTGATCGTGTTTATTGATGACATTCTGGTCTATTCTAAGACTTGGGAGGAGCATGAGCAGCATCTCAAGATCGTGCTTCAGACTCTGCGAGAACATCAGTTGTATGCCAAGAAGAAAAAGTACAAATTTTGGTTGACGGAAGTCAAATTTCTGGGTCATGTCATTTCTGAACAAGGTATCTCAGTGGATCCGTCAAAGATAGAAGCCATAGTGGATTGGAAACGACCGAGGAATGTGGCGGAGATCCGCAGCTTTTTGGGACTTGTAGGATATTATTGGAAATTTGTGAAGGACTTCTTGAAGATAGCAGTGCCATTGACGAGATTGATTAGGAAAAATGTTAGGTTCAAGTGGAATGAAGAATGCGAGTTCACTTTTCAAGAATTGAAGAATCGGTTGACTTCGGCTCCAGTGTTGATAATTCCCAACAGTGACGAGCCGTACGAGGTTTATAGGGATGCTTCAGGACGTGGACTTGGATGCGTAGGACGCATGGTAGCGTATGGATCGAGACAGTTACGACCTCACGAGCAGAATTATCCTACTCATGATTTGGAGCTCGCAGCCGTGATTCATGCATTGAAGATCTAGAGATGTTATTTGTTTGGCGCGACATTTCAGGTTTTCTCCGACCACAAGAGCTTGAAGTATCTGTTCACTCAAAGGGATTTGAACTTGAGGCAGCGGAGATGGATGGAATACATGGAAGATTACAATTTCGCGTTGCAGTATCATCCCGGGAAAGCTAACGTCGTCGCGGATGCGTTCAGGCAAAAATCTTCAGGGATATTGGCTTGTTTGGCTCTCGAGGATTGGAAGAGGGATGCGACAGTAAGTGAGTTCAATCTACAATGTTGCGAGGACTACGATAGTATTTCAGTATATCACATGGAGGCGACCCCAACTCTTGTTTAGATGGTGAAGCAGAACCAGTGGCAAGACCAGCATCTTCAGGGAATCTTGACACAGATTCAGAACGAGGAGCAGTTTGAAGAATGGAGGATACATGCAGATGGATTGTTGCACTTCAGAAGCGTTTGGCGGTTCCAGCTATCACAGAAGTGAAGAAAGCCGTAATGGACGAAGCTTATAGATCTCAGTTCGCTATTCATCTAAGGAGTACGAAGATGTATCGTGACTTGAAGAGGCACTATTAGTGGAGAGGCATGAAGAAGGATGTTCGAGAATACGTGGTCAAGTGTACGACTTGTCTTCAGGTGAAAGCCGAGCATTAGAAGCCAACAGGTCAACTTCAGCCACTTCCTATTCCAGGGTGGAAATGGGAACACATGACGATGGATTTTCTTACCGAATTACCGAGGACGGAGCAGCGGCACGATGCGATTTAGGTCGTGGTTGACAGATTGACGAAATCAGCTCATTTCATTCCGTTCAGATCAACATGTTCGAGGAGGATTCTTGGGGAATTGTATCTGCAGAATATAGTGCGATTGCATGGAGTTCCTTTGTCCATCACATCAGATAGGGATACCAGGTTTAACGCTAAATATTGGAAGAGCTTTCAGGAGGCCATGGGTACAGATTTGAACTTCAGCACAGCATTTCATCCTCAGACAGATGGGCAGTTTGAGCAGATTATTCAGACTCTCGAAGATATGTTGCGTGCTTGTGCGTTAGACTTCGGCGGGAACTGGAAGAAATACTTGCATCTGGTGGAATTCGCGTACAACAACAATTATCAATCGAGTATTGGTATGGCACCGTTCAAGGCATTGTATGGGCAACCGTGTCGATCGCCAGTATGTTGGGCCGAGCCAGAAGATAGGGTTATTCTTGGACCAGATGAGGTTCGTGATAGCAATGAGAAGATTGTCGTGATCCGAGATCGATTGAGAGCAGCTCAAAGTCGACAGAAGAGCTATGCGGATAGAAGACGATGACCTTTGGAATTTGAGGTTGGAGATTTCGTACTCTTGAAGGTATCACCTCGCAAAGGCATTTCGTGATTCAGAGTAAAAGGAAAACTCGCACCAAGATATATTGGACCGTTCGTGATTACTCAACGTGTTGGTGTGGTTGTGTATTGACTCAACCTTCCTCCAGAACTTTTGCATGTTCATGACGTATTCCATGTATCGATGCTTCAAAAGTGTCCACCTGAGTAGGATAAGATCATTTCGATTCAAGATGTGCAGATTCAGGAAGACACGATATATAAAGAAGTGTCGATTCAGATCATCGATCATAAAGTAATTAGTTTATGCCATCATGAGATCTCGTTAGTTAAGGTTGTGTGGTAGCATCACGGGGTTGATGAAGCCACCTGGGAATTAGAGTCGAGTATGCGGGAGCTGTATCTGCATTTGTTTCGTTTTTGAATCGATTTGTAAATTTCGAGGACGAAATTTCTTTTAGGGGTGGAGAGTTGTAACATCCCGAAGTTAATTAAGTATTGTTAGAATACTAAATGGTGGATTAGTGTGCCATAATAAGTGTTTTCAACTTAAGTTTATCATTTTGTGAAAATTAAGAAAACTTATGTTATTTTACTCTTTTAATAATTTTTAATTATTCTAAATTGTTTTTAATTATTAATTTAAATTTCAATGAAGCAATTTGATTTGAAAACAGTGTGTAGTTGCACACAGTTTTGTACAACCACTTTTCTCTCTTTTCCTCTATTTATTTCACTCTTTCTCTCTCCTCACTCTCTCACTCGCTCATCTCTCTCCTCTCTTCCCCTCTCTCTCGGTTCCTCTCTCACTCTCTCAATCTCTCTCTAAAATTTTGAATCAAAAATTGATTTCAAGCTTCGGATTAGTAGATTGAAGGCTTAGGAACGAGATTCAACAACAAAAACATCGTTTTAAAGCTTCAATTCGAGGTTAGTTTCTAAAATTCAAAAATTTTTCTATTTTTCAAATTTTCTTGCATTTTGAAATCTAAGAGTTTCTAAGCTTAGAAAAGCTTCAATATAAGTTAGATGGACTTAGATTAGCTAGAATACAAACCTTGTTTGAGCAAAAACGGATTGAAATCAAGATTTTTTATTTTTCCTCTATTTTTTCTATTTTTGGATTTTTGTGAAAATCTTGTTTAAAACTTGTTTTAATCCATTAAAAAGTGTTCTACTATGATTTTCTATTGTTTATGATGATTTCCCATGCCTGAGAATTGAGAAAACAGGTTGTATTGAAGAATTGGGCTTGGGAAAAGCCGAGACCCGTGCGTGGAAATTTCTAAAATTTCCCAGATCGGCAGGCCAAACTTTGTGTTCGATAGGCCGGATTCATCCGACCGGCAGGCCGAACTTGAAAATGTTCGGCCGACCGGACTTGGCTTTCCGGCAGGCCGAACTGTGCAGTTCGGCTGGTCGAATTAGGGGGACCGGCAGGCCGATCGAATCTAAACCCAATTTTGTGATTTTCACTCGTTTTCACTATTTTGAACCCTGATTGATATTTCAACTTTATAAAATGATTTTATAAACCTAAATGGCACACTAGGACACCATGAGATGATTTAGTATCATAGGATACCTCGGGTTAGATACTAATGAACTAAGTTACTATGCGTTTACGAATTGTGCGTGGATCTGTGGAGCTAACGTATAGCGGACCGGGATTACGATGTGGGACACCAACATGGATATCGAGGTAGGACTTCTACTCCTTTTCTTTGGTAACCCTATTTCAAAATGATTTAAGCAAAAAATAGATTTTTATCAAATGTTTTCGATGACTGATTGGGAAATGATTTTGTTTAAATATCTTTACAAACGGTTGATTGAGAAATGTTCATAATGAACTTCATAATGTATATAAATGATTATATTTGGTAAACAGAGATTTTAATAATTAAAGAAAGATATATGGGCATGGTGCCATAACAAAGATCGGGTCGTGTAGTGAACGACCTTGGGGGCAGGTCCCGAAACCCAGCTGGGCCACTTCGGTGGTGAATATTTGGTTTGCCCGAGAGAATTAAAAAGGTACTTTTGACAAACTGTTTTCAATGAAATTTTAGTAAATGAAAATACTTATTGATTTATTTAATCGTTTATTTATTTGGAAAGTTCTATTTGAATATTTATCTGTTTATTTTAAAAATATATATAGTCCTACTAAGCCTTTCGCTCACATTTTTATTGTTTTAAAATCTTATCCCTAGGTGGATATCAGCTTAGGATCGGAGGAGAGTCCGCTGACCGGACTTGTGACTAGTAGAAGATTGGGTAGGTTATACAGTAGCAAGTAAGGCATGTAAACTTTTAATCTTTTTTTTACTTGGACTATGGTTGTATGGTAATATTGTCTGTACTATATGTGTGTGCACAATATGTGGGCTAGTGGGACCCATACTCGTTCCACCCAATATTTAGATATTTTTAATGTTCTTTTTATTTGCTCAATTATTATGACATTTTATTTTATTTCCTTAATTTCTTCTATTCGAACGATTTTAAAATTATCTCATTTTTATTTATAAATCAAATTCTAAAACCTTGTTTTTAACTAAATCTTTATTTAATTAACTTAATTAAACCACCACGTCACCTTCCGTACTCTGGGGCGTGACATGCAGTAAGGGCTTTACTATAAAAAGTAGCAAAATAATCATCTCTCACTAATAATTAGGTGCACCAATTATGAAAATTATAATTGCTGTCACTACAATTATAATTAACATAATTTTAAGGTAGAAAAGATAATAACAAAACAAATTTAATATATTTAAATGGAATAAATTATTGTGTTAATTTCGACAGCACCTAATTTTATTAAATAATTTAAGAATATACTAAGCCATTCTCTATCAATAATAAATCAAGCATTACCAAGTATTTATTGTGCTACTCTATGTCTATAATGCAATAGAAACTCAACTTAATAGACAAGCATGATTTCTGTATTATTAATATTAATTATGCAACACAATTAAATTATATAAAGAAAATATGATTGAATTTAAGTGAAAATTGGCAGCATAATAGCAATAACAATATTATTAAAAACTTAGAAATGTTATTTATTCTATAAAAATATAAGCATCACAACACAATTATAGATATAAAATTCATATAAGAGTATAATGCATTTAAGATCATCTTTTTGCCTTACCAGACTCTTTACATTAATTTAGGTATTATTATATTATTTTTTATGGGGTCGAAAGAGTGCTCTAATAGCATCTCCTCCCTAAGAAGAGACAGCTAAATCTAACTCAATAAAAGAAGGAAAGAATGGAACAAATGAAGGAAAAGGCCAAATGGCCAGTGAGGGGTGAATTTAAAGGCTGAAGAGGGGGCTATATATAGTGAAAGAAAATTAATATTTATAATTTTTTTAATAATATTTTTATTATTAATTTATTTTTATTATTTTTTTATTTTTATTCAATTGCCCCCATCCCACATGAATCAGCACAGCTTATCATATCAAATTTCCTGCTTTTCCTGCCAAGGCGCGTTCATTTGTGTGCATTTTTCAGTTAGTAATCAGGTACGATGCGTATAGAGAACGAACGATTCACGACTGTTAGATGCACGACCGGGACAAAAAAATGGCTAAGATCAAGTCAAAGTGGTAGAGAGTAACCGCACTCTTCGGTCTGTTAGATTGGTCAAGTTATGCTGATCGGACAATTTCTGCAGCATGGGTCGGAGAGAACAGCAGCACAAAATTTGACGCAAAATCTAAGGCTGTCAAGATATGCGGACAGCCCAGATCATTTCAGCAGCGTGATCGAACAGCTGAAAGCTTGCCAAGTGTCCAGTCTTTTCATTTTTGAAATTCTTTTGAAATCTTGTGCATTTGAGGTCAGCTTTTGTCCTTTTTGCGTCTTTTTTTTTTTTCATTTTTCTTTCAAATTTTAATTCTAAAATTAACAAACACATTAAAATTAATTATTGTATACATAAAATATTTACAATAATAATAAAAATATTTATTTTACAAGAAAACATATAAAAATAATTACAAACTTCTAAAATTCTTATCTTTTTTGGTTTGACAGATATAATTTTTACGACTTGAAAATATTTTTAAAAATTACTAAAAATATAATAAAATATATTTACAAACTTAAAGCACACTATAAAGCACATTAAGGCTCTAAATAAAATAACCACTCATTATTTTTATGGTTTTGATTATTTACAAACTAAAAACTTATTTAACTCATTGAAACGACTTTAAAAATTTCTAAAAATATTATTAAATATAAAAACATACTAAAAACACATTTTTAAACACATTTTCAAAATAAGATGTAAAAACACTAATTAACACAAAAATACTATTAATTAGAGGATTTAATGAGAAATAAAAGAATAAATAAATGATTTAAGCCTTAGAAAAAGTATACTTTTACGAACTCATCAGATGCAAAACAATCTATATTTTATCAAACATAACATGGACTCACTGCTTACCACTACGATTAACAATAATTCTAAAAGATGTAAAACTTCTCACTCTAATAAGACTTATCTTTGATACTTGCGATTAAGTCATATTGACCAGAATGGGATTCGAAAGTTGGTAAGAGATAGACCTTTAAGTCATTTAGAGGTAGAACCATACCAGAATGTGAATCTTGTTTGGAGGGAAAGATGTCAGAAAGACCATATAGGTTTAAAGGCAATCTAATCGAAAGAGTTCTAGAACTTATGTATAGTAATATTTGTGGTCCCATGAATGTCAAGGCATAGGGAGGGTATGAGTATTTTATCACTTTTATTGATGACTACTCAAGATATGGATATGTCTACCTAATACATCATAAGAGCAAAACTTTTGACAAGCTCAAGAAGTTTCAAGTTGAAGCAGAGAAGCAATTATGTAAACCTATAAAGGTACTTTGATCTAATCGAGGTGTAGAACACCTCTCCGATGAGTTCTTAAGACACTTGTAGCATCCGCCATTTTTCATGTAATGGTTAATGATAGGCATTTAACGACATTAAGTGTTTTTCCTTATGAAATAATGTTACCGACCATTTATTTTAGTATTATGATAGGTGGTAGTTATGTGGAATTAATGTGCTAAGGTGTTCATGTTACTTATAATGTATGCATGATAAATATTTAATATTTTATTTTTGGTATCTTTAAAGTGGCACTTCCGAATTTATTTTCCAGAATAGCATGCCGAAGGATTTAATCAGCAAGCCAAACTTACAACTTCGGCAGGCTGAATGCAGTTGACTAGAAATCAGCAAATAAATCCAAAATTTTGTGGCATTGATGATTAATTTAATTAGTTGGGAAAATTCTAAATAATTAGATAAAGATGAATAACTTAACATGCTCCTAACCATATCCATTAATGTACGATTATACCCTTCTGCTACACTATTTTGTTGCGGTGTACCTAGTAGAGTGTATTGCGCACATATGCCTCACTTTTTCAAGAATTTAGCAAATGGACTTGGACATTGCCCTGACTCATCATACTTTCCATAGTATTTACCACCTGTATCTAATGTTATAATTTTCACCTTTTTTATCTAATTACCTCGCAACCTCGTTAATAAATACCTCAAGGGCTTAAACAGATTGAGATTGTTCATACAATAGACAAAGATAACTATAACGTGAAAAATCATCGATAAAAGTAACAAAATACTTTTTTTCACCAAGGGATGGAGTATCAAAAGTCCCACATATGTCGGTATGTATGAGTTCAAGAAGTTGTGTACTTCTTATAGCCCCTTTCTTATTGTGTTTGGTTTGCCTTCCTTTAATGCAATCAATACACATATCGAGATCAGTAAAATATTCTAATTTAATACAAAATATTCTAATTTCAGTGGAGTTCATGAATAATTGAAAATATAACCCTAAAGGAAAATCATGAGTTCGAAAACCTAACCGCTTTGATACCACATGAAAACTGTTACATCTGTAATTCCCAAAAATCTTAGAACTCATTAATTTTCACAGAAAAAGATTTAGAACGTACCTTGATTTATGCTTAAATTTGCAAAGAACCCTTGAATAGAAATTATCAAAGAAGAAGAACCTAGTTTCTCTCTCTAGACCCATAGTTAATTCTTTTAATGTATTTTTTGATGAAGAGGAGGAATACAATTAATTGGGTGGAGAAAGAACTGGACACTTAGTTATAGACCCTCAATAGGTGCCTTTACATCAAAGCACATATCGTTTTAGATGTAGACAAATCATTTAATAAGAGTTGTATCCCCTCATAGCAAATAAGATTTTAGTATTTAAATAATTATTAAACTAAATAAATAAACAAATCCAATAAATTTAATAGGCCTTTAATTAATCATGTGAGCCATAATTCTAACATCTCCCCCACTGGATCTTTAACACTAATCTCCTTTAATAGATCATCATGTATAGGCACAACGTGACGAGTCTTCAACTCTAGATTTGTCTGTTGAACTATTAAAGTGCTAGAGAGCATAAATTGTTAAAGGGAAGCTAGAAATTCTCTCTTTAGAATTTTCACTTAAACAATCTAAAGAAAATATGGAGACCCAAGATCTCTATATATAGAGTTAGGTAGGTATTATCATCTTCAAACTAGAAAACTTGGAAAACTTGTCTCTTGAGTTTGCCAACAGTAGGCACCAACCATGGGGAAATTTCCTTATGGAAGACGCTACCCAAATTCCATGTGGTATTGGTACCATACTAATTTTGTAGTCTTTTTTTTTTTAAATAGGAAACTGCTATTTCTACAATATCTAGAATATTTACAATTCAATAATTCCAGTTGAAATTTGAATAATATTATGATGAAAATTATTTAATTTAAATAATTATGATTAATGAATTATTCTTAAATTCAAATTCAATTAAGATTTAAATTAAATATTCAATTAAGTTTTTTGTTGTGTCTAAAGAAAGGAAAAAAAAAACTCGAAAACTTTAGAGACCTAATCTACGATTTGAGTTTTGAAGCGCTTGTTTGGTACACCGTATTAAAACTTTATATCGTGTTATTTTAAATTAATACAACATTTGATATTAACAACGTATTGTATAAAATAATACAAGATACTAATTAAATACAATACATCTTGTATTGTATAATACACACAAAAAAAAGGCCTATATTAGATTGTATTGGATTATTTACTCAAAACACCGTATTATTCAAAAATGTTTTCTCTGACTCTTCCAAGTCTCTCTCTCAATGAAGTCTCTGCCTTTCCTTGCGCCCGTTGCTTCCCCACTAGCTCCCTTTGCCGCCGTTCTCTAGTTCTCTCCGTCCTGATGTAGCTTTCTCACCAACCACCATCCAATAAGCTCATTCGATCAAGGTGATTCTAAGTTTTTTTGTTTTTTTAATTGAATGTGATACTGCAATCTGGTTGATTTTGATAGTTGTTTGTTTTGCGAAACTTCGATCCTGTTGTTTGTGATCTGTGAAATCCACTTTTACATAACTGAAATCAAAGAAACTAAAACTTGCAGAATTAGGAATAGATGTCTAGATGTCTATTTTAATTTTGGATATAACGGTTTTGCATAAGCCATTGGAATATGTATAGATGCCTATTTTAATTTTTCCTGTTGTTTAAAATTCATATCACTACTTGATTAATACTGATTTTCTTTAACATAGACCTTGTAGTTGTTAAATGCATTTGTGCACAAATTCATGTGGACCTGAACTTGTATATAACTGTTAGAAGCTATTATGACTTGTTGTAGCTGTTTAAATTTGGTTCTCTTACTAAAACTGCTTTTTGGCTTTAAGTCTACTCTTTCCTGTGTGTAACTGAAGTAGAAATTATACTGAAATTTGGGGAAGCCAATATGTAGTCCACTCGAGTTCCATACTTGCATGTCCCTTGTACACCGGCATATCCAAGCTCAAATCAACTTGTTGAAAGGGAAAATTTACAATATAAATTGGAACTAAAAAGAATCATTGATGGAATTTGGTATGTTGATTTAAATGATGTATATAAGTTGTTTTTTAGAATGTCAAACACCAAATGGGTTACTAAGAGCTATGGAAAATTGGGTTCTTATTATTAAGATAATAATGTCTTGTTAGAAGAAATTAATGTGTAGAACGATAACTAAATTATTGTGCTCTTGGCCAGCTTAAAATGCACTTTTTGTACTTTGTCTTTAATATATTAGTAATAAAGAGAAGGGAAAAAGAAGATTGATTTTAGAAAATAAAATAATTTGACTACATAGTCCAATTAAATGGATAATTTCCATCCAGTTATCCCTCAAAATTAAGAGCGATAGCATTGATTAGGTCTGCGATATTTTTCAAAGGACCTTACTTGAATCATATAATTACACCGAGCAATGCAAAAGTGTCAGCATTGCTCGCCTTTTTCAGTAAAGAAAAACAGCATGAGCTACACTTCTACCGTTCAACACTAAAAAAGATGTACAAGATTACTGAAGCTTACAAAGAGCCATGATCAATATGAATCTGAAACAGAAGAATGTGCATATGGGTTTCTTGGGTACTTGATCACCTAGAAAAGTAAGCTATCACCAGGATTATTCTTAGCAAGTTAGTATGGATGTCATAACTTGTCAGAAGTATGCTTGAGAATACATATGTCTCTCGATTTTTTTTCAAGTTTGAGTGGATTATTTGATTGTTTTGCTACAATTTATTTCCATTGGCTTAGCTTTTGTTACCACTATCTGGTATTAGCTTCTTGAGATCACAGGTCTGACTGCATCACTTAATGCCATTAGTAGTCACCAAATGCATAAATGTAATGGTTTTCCTGATTTTTTTTGCTCTTTTTTTTTTGTCGTTGGTGCAGATTTGTCGTGCCTAGTGTATTTTTTGTTGACGTTAATTGGTATTGAAGAACTAATACTCACGAAAATGATATTAAAGAACATGCCACTTTGAAACTAACACTAATGAAAATGATATTGAAGAACTACACTTGAAACAAATGAATTTGTTTTTTCTAATATATATTTTATTTCATATTCTAGTATGGATATTGGGAGGGTAACTATTAGACATGTATGCTCTAAGGAGTAAAAATATAATATGTTTTTGGAGATATTTTTATCAATAAAGAAATTATTTATTATTCATATACCAAATTGTTGTCCTCTTTACGTTAATATTTGTTAAATGTATGATAAGCAAATAAAAGTCTGAGACTATCAGTCTAAACCTTTAGAATCAGGCATATGATGGACAGATTATGCGAAAGACATGATTCTAAAGATGATGATCTAAATGATAAGATTTGCAATCGAGGGAATAAAGCTGGACACTTTATTCATGTAAAGATTGTTATGTCGTCTATATCCCTAATGAAAGATGGTTTATTTTGGCCATCTGAGGTGGACTCCATGAATAGAAACACTGGCATATTATCATAGGTGACGATGTATTGGATTGGGACATAAAGTGCAATTGATTTAGATTAATAATTCTGTCTGGACAAATCAATTCACTTTAGACAATCATATGTGTTGTATATATCTTAATCCTGAGATGAATCTTGACTTGTGTCTTTTGATGTACCAAAGGATGACATCCACAATTTATGTTGTTACGTATGCTGATACGTTAGAGGCATGACTCTTGATAGCGTAGACTTGTTATTTATATATACGGAATCCATAGATCCTCTTTAGGAGTCATTGATATCCTCTTATATGCGTTATCCTGCAATTAAAAAACTAGAGCGCTCAACCATTTGGATATATAGGTGTAACTGAATGGTATACTATCTTTTGATGGTAAGTTTTTCGATGATGAGATAATAGAACATAAGATAAAAATAATCAGGAAGGTAAGATAGAATTTATCCTTAAGTCGATTATAGATAATTTTATGGGGATACAATACATTATGATATGTTATGGAGTTTTAGCTATTCGGGCTTCGTAATTCTATGTAGTTTAAGAGTGTAGCTCTAAGCTTTAGTGGAGTAGCGTTAGAGTTGATAATTATAAAATGTATATCTTGGATATTGGGTTTCATAATTATTAGGAGCTTGAACTATATAGGTCCATCAGGTCCCCTTTGCTAGCTCATAATAAATCATGAAACAATATGGCGTGCTTTTCTAATAAATTAGTGACTTATACTGAATTATGAGATTGGCTGAAATTTGATCGGATCAAATAATTTATGTATGTTTATCGGTTGAATTAATTTTGTAAAAAAATAATTCAAGATAAACTTATTGAATTATCAGGATCAGATAATGTCACGCCCCGGAGTACGGGAGGTGACGTGGTTCAATTAAATTAATTAAATAAAGATTTGGTTAAGAATCAGGGTTTTAGAATGAAATTTATAAGAAAAAAGGTGATAATTTTAAAATCGTTTGAATAGAAAGGTTAAAGAAATAAATGAATTATCATAATAATTAAACAAATAGAAATAACATTAAAATAATCAGATATGGGGTGGAACGCGTATGAGTCCCACTGGCCCACATATTGTGCACACACATATAGTACTGACAATATTATGATACAACCACAGTCCAGAATAAAAGAAAAGTTTAAGTCTTACATGCCTTGAATAGCAAATTAACCTACCAAATGCCTCTACTGATCGTAAGTCCGGTCGGCGGACTCTTCTCCAAACCTATGCTGATATCCACCTAGGGTTAAGATTTTAAAACAGATAAAATGTGAGCGAAAGGCTCAGTAGGACTATATTTAGAAAATTCTTCAATTTTAAAAGAAATTGCGTAAATCAAATAAACGTATAAAAATGAACTGGAACAATCAACGAATATATAATTAAATGCGAAATAAAATAAAATATAATATTACCAAAATAATTCAAATAAATCAATCAAAGAGTACCATTTTCCTTTTCTGGGCAAACCATACATGACTCACCACCGTAGTGGCCCAGCTGGGTTTCGGGACCTGCCCCCAAGGTTGTTCACTACACAACCCGATCTCTGAGATGGCATCATGCCCTCGAATATATATACATATATATATATATATCTTTCTGATTCATGAAATCGTTTCTTTATCAAACGTAATCATTTATATTCATTATGAAGTTCACTATGAACATTTCTCAATCAATCATTTGTAAAGATATTTAAATAAAATCATTTCCCAATCTGTCATTGAAAACATTTGATAAAAATCCATTTTTGGCTTAAATCATTTTGAAAGTAGGGCTACCAAAGAAAAGGGGTAGAAGTCCTACCTCAATACTCGTACCGGTGTCTCACACCGTAATCCCGGTCCGTTATACGTTAGCTCCGCGGATCCACGCACAAATCCTAAATGCATAGTAACTTAGCTCATTAGCATCTAACCCGAGGTATCCTATGATACTAAATCATCTCATGGTGTCCTAGTGTGCCATTTAGGTTTATAAAATCATTGTACAAAGTTGAAATTTAAATCAGGGTTCAAAACAGTTTAAAACGGGTAAAAGTCACAAAATTTCTCCTGGCTCGGTCGGCCTGCCGATTCCCCTAGTTCGGCCTGCCGGACTGTACAGTTTGGCCTGCCGGAGGAACAGGTTCGGTCGGTCGAACATCTTCAGGTTCGGCCTGCCGATCCTTTGAATCCAGCCTACCGAACACGAAGTTCGGCCTGCCGATATGGGAAATTCTAGAAATTTCCACGCACGGGTCTCGGCAGTCCCGAATTCAAATTCTCAAATCTAACCTGTTTTCTCAATTTCCAGGCATGGATAATCATCATAAACAATAGAAAATCATCATAGAACACTTTTTAGTGATTTAAAACAAGTTTCAAACAAGATTTTTACAAAAATCCGAAAATAGAGAAAATAGAGGAAAAATGAAAAATCTTGATTCTAATCCGTTTTTGATGAAATGAAGTTTACATTCTAGCTAATCTAAGTCCATCTAACTTAGATTGAAGCTTCTCCAAGCTTAGAAACTCTAAAATTTCAAAATGCAAGAAAACCTTGAAAAATAGAAAAACTTTGAATTTTAAAATCTAACCTCGAATCAAAGCTTGAAAACATTGTTTTTGTTGTTGAATCTTGTTCCCGAGCCTTCGATCTCCTAGCCCGAAGCTTGAAAATGAAATTTGTTTCAAAATTTTGAGAGAT
>CAMOHE010049292.1:12603-27391 GCA_946598075.1 Artocarpus hirsutus
AGGAAAGTGAAATAAATAGAAGAAAAAGAGAAAGCAGTTGCATAAAACTGTGTGCAACCACACTCTGTTTTCAAATCAAATTGTTTTATTAAAACTTAAATTAACAATCAAAAACAATTTAGAATAATTAAAAATCACTAAAAGAGTAAATTAACACAAAGTTTCTTAATTTTCACAAAATAATCAAATTAAGTTTAAAACACTTATCATGGCACACTAATTCACTATTTAATATTCTAATTACATTTAATTAACTTCGGGGTGTTACATAAAACACGAAGCAAAGACGGTGGCTAGAAGGTGCGAGTTCAACGATGTTGGCAGGGAAGCTCTCAGAAATCAGATCTACCATTGATTGAATGCCGTTGTTGCCAGTGATTGTTAGTTAGATCACGATAGATGCTTCAGCTCTAGAATCACGCCATTGTTGCAAACAGTCATCTTCAACGCTGATCTGTAGTTGACAAGTCAGAAGCTGCTGCTTTGTAATCACCTCTTTGTCATCTGAACTCACGCCACTGTCGTCTGGATTTGTGTCTCCATCATCTGATCACTTAAGCGTCATTGTAAAATCAGATTGCAACTATAGTAGACAAAATCTGGCGACAAAACCTCGACAAAGTTTGGTATAGTCAAGCAGCAGCCTTTGGCCAAGGTTTTTTTTATTTACTCTCATTTTTTGTTGTTCTTGTTATTATTACTATTATTTTCGTTATTTATTTAGTATTATTTTGTTTTATTTTACTAAAAAAATAGATTTTTGTTTGGACATCTATTTTTTGTATGGAATTTGTATTTTTGTATGGATTTTCATATTTGAGGTCTATTATGGTTATAGTTGGTATTTTTGGCTGGTGATGTCACTTGACGATGTCTATATCATTCTGATGAAGATGTATATATTTTAGGAAATATATTATTAATGGGTAAATACTGTATTAACTGGGAAATATAATATTTCCTTGCCATAGGTGATGTAGCTAATAAATTTTTGTATTTAATGGGAAATATTGTATTTTCTAGCCCTCAACAGTTCAACGAGGTCACAAATGAATTTTTGATTTACACGGTAATATAGAGTAATACTGTAGTTCCTAGCCGCCAACGATCTGGCAAATTCACCAATGAATTTTTTGTATTTACATGATAAATATTGTATTTCCTGATCGCCGGTGAATTTTTGTATTCACATGATAAATATTGTATTTCCCTACTGACAGCAATTAGGCAAAGTCATTGGTAAATTTTTGTATTTATACTGAAATACAGTATTTCTTAGTAAATATTATATTTCTTGACTGTCGACGGTCCGACGAAATCGTCAGTGAATTTTTATATGTACATAGTAAATATAGTATTTCTCGATAAATATTATATTTTTTGACCGTGAGTGGATGAGAGATATAGAGAATAAAGAAGTGGGGGTATTTTAGGGTTTTTTCTCTCAATTTCTGATGAGATATTACTCAATTTCCCATAATATGTTTTTTACCACTTGTTTTAAAACTATATGACATTATTTACTAAGTTTTAACTTAAATATGCTATTTTGCTATTTCTCCTATAAATTTATTGTGAAAATAATTCTGATTTACATAGTAAATAAATGTATTATATCATAAATTTACTACTTAATATAAATATTTTGAAAACTAGCCATTTACTTAAAAAAATTTTGAAAGTCTACCATTTTCTTAATTCTCTCTAAGTTTTAAGAGTATGGAACTAAAATTTACAAGTTTTAAAGATATTTAACTAAAGCACCATATATTTTTTTCAAGCTTTCAATGATAGGTTCTTAAGAAATATCAAATTAAAGCTTACTAATTATGTAGTCATTATTGAGTCTACATTCCCATATATATTGGTCTCAATGAACAAGTTATTAATTTTTAAAGTAAATAAAAATAAGGGGATTTGGATTAATTAACTAAATCACTAAAAATAATGAAAATACATAAATCGAACCAAAGAAAAATTCACGAGATTATAAACAATAATGATAAAACTGATTAAAGGATCATTCTTCACCACTAGACAATTACAATGCAATTAATTACAAAATTATTCACAATTTTCTATCGAAACTAGCATCTGTAGATAGCAACAAGCTCTGCTATCCCAATCTATCCTTATTATGTCATTAAATAAAACAATCTTTTTATTTAATCCCTTTCAATTAAATAACCTAGAACAAGCTTTCTCAATTTAACATAACAGAAGTATTAAGATAAGAAAGATAGGTTGATCTAAGCAACAAAAACATAGGCTTGGTTTATTTAACTTTGTTAATGTTCTGCATGCAATTATACAACAACTTGACTATAATTAGTGATCATAATTTACTACTAATGATTAAAAAATAAGACAATTGTGGATCAAGTCTCCTAACCTAACAATAGATAATTTTCAAGTACTATTTAGTGGGCCACCTCAACAAAATAAGAAAATAATCATAAACCATAATTATAGAAGAACATAAACAATTTCAATCAAAGGATTGGAAATAATTTTGATAAGACCAATCACATAGTCATATCTAAGTTTCCAAATCAACCTCAACAACAAATAAAATTGGCCTAACATAATTAAGGAAAGCAATGAAAATATAAAGAAAAACGATAGAAAATAATATAAAATTAAGTGCTAAGCCTCAATGACTCAATCTTTTAACATGGTAAAAAAACTTGCTCTCCAAATTCTCCTTTGTCTGTCTTCTTGTACATGTTTATGGGTAAGAATGTAGTCAATGCCGAATTTTGGATTTCTTTAGATTTCATTACCACCCGACAACGACATAGACGAGTATGGATCCCAATGGTCTTGGTCTTTCTTTATGTTTCTTTTCTTTATGGTTTGTTAGAATAGATACCCATAAAGCATATGATATTTTGCGTGTTAGGATATGGTTTGTTAGGATAGATACCCATAAAGCATATGATATTTTGAAATGGACATATTTATTAATAAATCAAGTGAATTTATTCATTATATTTGCTTGTATGTATTATGAATACTTTAAGAATATCATAAAAATTTCATAATTATCTATGTGACTTTAAATATTATATATAAGCGTTATATATAAGAGGATAATATTTAAACATGATAATTAAAATGGTCAATAACAAATAATTCATTGTTATGATAAATTATTTAATTAAAGTATAGAATCTTTGATTGAACGTTACTAGTGCAAATCATTTCCATTAAGAATAGAATGGTATTATTTGAACCGTTGATGTAATGAGCCATTAAATGAGTATATTGTACATAATGAGATTATATAGAACTAGGATATGATAAGATATGAGTAGCTAATTTTTTTTTATCAAATATAACAAGTTCTGATCACATTGATTGATGAACATATATAAGATGATCTTTATCCTAAGTTATCAATAGATTCTTATTTATGCATTTGTATCTTTTGACTTAAATGGTACAAATTTGAGAATCAAATCTTATTCCTTATATCTTGGAGGCATGATGAAGTAAGTAGTTGGGAATGTTAACATTATAATATGGAATCCATTCCTTCTCTAACGAGAATCAGATAAATAATTTTCTTAAGTATTGATTCAGGGCTTGAACAATAAGAGCACTTAATTCATTATTAAGCTTATGAATTTATTATTCATTAGAGAATCAATAGCACTCAAGGATAAAGAAGTAATAAGAGAGGATAACAGATTTTACCTAGCTCTAATTATGAATTATTTATGGAGGATCGACTTATATGTAATGACTACATCAGATGATGATTCTAAGAAATAACTAAGTAAATATCTATAATTTCAAGAATGCAATTTCAAGTATTTAGTAGAATTACATTGGAATTAATGAAAAAGTAATATATTAGTTAACGAGTTTAGCTAATATATTGATTTTATTAGAGCTTAAAATTATGGGTCCATTAGTCCCCTGCCATCTTTGAAAACATTGTTTGGATAAGTTGAATTATTGGTTTAAAAATTAATTTAGAATTATGGAATTTTAAATTCAATATCACTCAAAATAAATGAATTATGAATCAATTTATATTTATTAAATAATTAGACCATTTAATAAATAAAATAAAATAAAATAATTAATATTGGAATTCACACAATAGGTAAGTTCCACTGTGTGTAATACCCAAGCATAAAGAGAAAAATCCTCTTGTACCTATAAAAGCTTGTTAACAAAGTTTCTACACTTGGACTTTCCAATTTTGAGTAAATGTGATTTAATTCAAATATGAAAAGTTTAATGTGGAGACAAGTAAGATTGGGTAACAAGTGGATTTTCTCTTCCTTCTTCTCTAAATTGATGCCATACACAGATATGATATTTGTATGTGTGTTGCACCTATTACATGTAGGAATGGAAAACTTGTGTCTTTTATTTTAATTAAATATTTTATATTAAAATAAAATAAAAGAAACTTCTCAAATTGCTTAGCTCTCTTGTTCTCCATAAATAGAGGCCTCCTTTATTCATTCAGAATATAATTGTGAGTCTTAGAGAGAGTGCGAGTACTTTGCAAAAAAACAATCACATTAGCGTGTAGAGAGAGAAAGAAAAGAAGAGTTCTTCTATTACTCGAGTGATCACTAAGAAACTATATTCCTTCTACACCCACGTATGCATCTATCTGGTGCCAAGAACTAGGCAAGGAAGATGTTAGTTTCATATATAGAGAATGTCCTTTGCAATCCTCATTTTGGTTCATATTCATCTCTTCACCGATAAGTGAAGTACTTACATATTTATTTATGCATGAAATTAATATAATCTATCATGTTTTTTTACAAAAGTTTTGAGAAAATTTTTGATATACATGATCTATACTTTTACCATATTTTTGCTATATTTTATAAAAAAGTTTTCCAAAACTTACATGGGTTTGGGCCTAGATGAATTCATTTGCTCTTAGAAATCATGTCTAGTAATTATATGTTACCTTTTTGTTTATTATTATTATTATTATTATATATATATGTATGTATAAAAGATTTTGCTTTTCATCATCCGGATGGATTCTCCCTCCACTATGTGGCATATGTTTAGCCACAAAAAAAAAAATAAATAAGAACAGTTAGGAGTGAAGGATGCTGCTTAGGCTTAGTTATGGTTTAATTTATTTGGAATAGTAGGTCACCAAGAATTATAAGTGGATAAAGTAATATGACTGGGTAGTTGGGTAAATATTTAATGACTAAGTGTTTGTTTTGTAATTTGTCATGTGTAGATGTAAAAAAATAAACGACTTTGTAACTTTCTATAGCACTCTTAAGTTTTAATTATAATTAATTATAATTTGATGTAATTTGTATGCTTGATTTAAATTAACTTTCATTTGTATTAATTATATTGCTTTAAGTCACTAACTAAAACATTTAAAATTTTGGTTATATGTTTAAAATATGGATTTTTAAAACGGTTTTACTTATTTAAGTTATTGTAGACGAATCTACAATTAAATACAAACAAATTAGTACTCAATTTGATATTTACTCTTTACGAATTTGGGCCCTTAAACTACTGTTGTTAGGATCTGTCTAACTTTCAAAAACAAGATCGACATATTTTGTAGAATAAAAATTAAATTAAAGCTATAAATGATCAAACAATATAGTAAAAGTAAATGGTACCACACATAAGAATTATAGTGATTCACTCTATAATGAGGGCTACGTCCACTGTTCTTCACTATGATGAATGGATTGATACAAATTATAAAGTATTTAAAAGTTTTGATAAGAAAACACGTAATATCTGTAGAGTTTCTTTAAGTTCTTTCCCCCTGTCCCTCAGTGAAGTTGCTGTTAGCATTTATATAGAGTGCTCCATAAGATCGTGACTTTATTCTAATAGAAGGAGTGGGCATAATAGTGCTTGTAGTAATATGACACATGTCGATCTTCGATAGGGCATAAACAACGAATTCTTCCTACGTCCTACTTCATGGATTAGCATGTATCTCTTTGTAACTACCAAGTTCTATACATCGATTTCAGCGAGTTGACACTTAGTAAATTTGTAATACTGAGAAAATTTGTAGATCCATACAAAACAAAACAACTAGAAACCATAATTGAACCACAATTATCAAATTAATCGATGCCTTAAGTTGACCGAGCAATGAGCAACTGACGCTTGTGATAACAATCTGTCTTGAATCAAACACTTTCATTGGGCTTGATTTGCTTAGACTGTAATTTAGATTTCTCAATCTGGGCCTTTACTGAACAATTTAGGCCTGACCAAATCATATCCCAACAATTATGACCCTAACTCCTTAGTCGATGTCATCGATTACAAAAGTAAATTTATTGTTTCGAACAGGTCTAACTCTTGGTTCGACAATACAGTGCTTCTTTTGGCTGAAACTTTGCCTTCACACCATAATCGTCGCCCTACCTTTGGAAAACATGAGCGTCAATCACACATTACATGTGGCGTAGTATGATTGGAGCATTTCAAAATATCCCAGCACTACTAATGTCAGCATCCAATAAAAAATGTAGCACCTCGGTTTGAGTGGGAAGTCAAAAAGATATCTTGATCTCAACGGTTGATAATTTGCTTGAAAATAAATCTAAGCTATTCATCATCATTTTAAGACAATATATAGGATATCTCTCTCTCTTTCTTCATTTCACTTTCATTTCCATTTTGAAGCTTAAGCAAATCCTCTCATGTTTTTTGAGCTTTTCGACCCATTTTCAGGCAAGATTTTTCCATTTTCTTGATTTTCTTATGAAAATTTTTCCGTAAATATGGTTTTCTTGTAATTTTGTGTACTATAACACCATTTGCTCCCTATTTTCAAAGAAAATCTATAGTTTTTAGGACTATTTAGTTCCTAGGTGTTTTAGAACTTTCAAGAACTCCTTTGAATTCTTCAAATCTTGAATCCACTGGTTCTTTACTTCAAACTTTTGTTTGTTATATAAAATGTCGAAGAAGGCCATCGATATTCTTCGACATTAGTTCATGCTTAAGTGAAAGTAGGGATCCCTAGGGTAGCAATAACGAAAAGGGCCTAGAACAATCAAGGCTCCAATGGGCTTCTTGAATTGGTAGGGTTGGAAGCAATAGAGAAGCAAAAAGGGCATGATCGATAAAACCATCGAATAGAAGAGAAAAAGGAAACTTATAGGTCCCTAGAGTCGAGTTGAATAGAACAAATCTCTCAAAAAAAGAGTATACAAATCACCCACCAAGGGGGTCTCCCTTTTTGGTAAAAACCTAGAATAGATGCTTAAAAGTTAATACCTATGAATATATGGGATTAAATATACGATCATTGCTTCCATAGAAATCCAACTGCCCTTCCCTGAGGAGGGAACAAATACTTAAAATGATGTCTGGTTATGCGTTTATACAAAATGGTTGGAGCTGGGGCTTAGACTGCCAATCCCAGAGTTTATTCTTGAAGTCACATCTCACTTCCAAATTTTAGTAACACAACTTATGCCAAATGGGATGCGACTACTTCTTTCTCTAATAGTACTTGTCGAGGAAGTGGATATCAATTTCACAATAGTGGACTTCCTTTAGTGAAATTATTTAATGTCGAATAATAAGAATAAGGGTCGGTTTTACTTTGTTTATCAGCAATTGAAGCAAATCATTGTAGATTTTGTCAATGCAAACAAGCAATGGGAAGAAAAATACTTTTTTATGTCCCTCAAACATGATTCTATTGAATTCACCACTCGATTTCCTTTCCTTTTTTATTTGGTCATATTGGTGAGTTTTGAATCCTACTTTGCTTGATGCAATCATTCTAACTTATCCTTATATTTTTTTCTTTGCTTTACAGATTACAAGTCGAACCACCCCCTCCAATTAGAGAATGGAAGGATAGATTTGGGCAAAGATATCACATCTTGATCGACTTTAGAAATCATCAATTTGGAAACTTTCAAAGAAACTCCAACATGTATCCCCATTCATTTTCTTGATCGAGTCGATTGGATTTTTATTTGCCGTGATGTACTTTAGTAGTTATATGGTCCATCGAAATACATAAGCTCTCCTTCTGATGAAGTTGTTGTGCTCGTAGAAGCTACAATGTCTTCGATGAAGGTTACGCATCCATTAGCCAAATAAGGGCTAAAAAGAAAAGTTGTTGCAAAAGTCATGGCTAAGGAAATGAGGAAGAAGAAGAAAGGTAAGAAAAATGAATTTAGTGCCTCAGACACTCAGAATTCCCCTACCTTAAAACCAACGAACATCACAAAGCTACCTCTACCTCCTCTTTTCGACATCCAATCCCCAACATCGAAGAAAAGAAGGGCAACTTAGGTCAAGCCCTTTTAAGCAAATGAACTCAATGTCACTCGACAAAAAGACAGTTGATGTGTCCAAGCATGAAAGTGTCTAGTAGGACAAAGAGTTAGCTTTAAAGGCGGCAAAAAGCTTTAATTTTTCTCCAAACAAAACAAAGTTTGGAGGGTAACCC
This sequence comes from Artocarpus hirsutus, assembly GCA_946598075.1. Lineage (NCBI taxonomy): Eukaryota > Viridiplantae > Streptophyta > Magnoliopsida > Rosales > Moraceae > Artocarpus > Artocarpus hirsutus. The sequence continues at coordinate 21,059 of CAMOHE010049292.1, forward strand.
CTTTCTTGGCTTTGCAATGAGTTTGCTATCCTCTTTGGCCAAGTAAAATTAGAACAAGTACTTCAATTTAAGTTGATTTCATAATTAAATATTAACTTTGTATTTTGCAGGCCTTCCAAATGTATGGCATTTTGCAAGCAAGGCTGAGTTCAAGCATGACAGGCTCACCACACTTACATGAGACCAAGACGAGCAACTCAAGAAGGCTAAAGAGGAGAAGAAGAAGGCAAAAGCAAAAAGAGAAGAATGGCTAAAAGAAATGAACAAAGCTGTTGCTGCATTGGCTTCATTAAACAGGAAGATTATTAATATGAGTAGTAACATTTTCTTAAAAGAAGAAGAGCTCAATCGAGCGAAAAAGGAATTGAAGGAAAGGGCTAATGAAGTTGCCACAATTAAGGAATAGCCTTTTAATGTCCATAACGAGTCCACCATTAAGGCAAGGCTCAAGCTATTCAAAGAGTTCAAAGCACATCAAGGTAAAAGTTAGGACGTCGATGTTGAGATCGCAAAGCTAGAGGATCTACTAGCCACTAATGCCGACTCTGATGTTGAAGAGGCTGACGTGAATGTGGCGGCTCCTGAGGTTACTAAAAATGAGGCCTTAGAAGCAAACAAAGAGATCATCACACTACCCCTAATCGGTGAGGGTACTTCCGATGTCATGAACTAGATGCACTTTTTAAAAATTTTATGTTTTAAATTATGCCTTGTAATTTGGAAGTAATGAATTTTTTGTCCAAACTTGAATCGAATTTCACTTTTTTCTTTTCACGATTTTTGTTCTAATGTTGAACCGCCTTCAAAGTTTGGTTCACTAATAATTAAACTTTGAATTCATTAGAATGTCACTCTAATCAACTAAATTCAAATAGGACTCGGTAATACCAAATATCAAACAGTCACAATAAAAACTATCCTAAATAGTAATCGAGACTGAGTATGTTCATTTAATACTTTATTTGTTCTATACAAATTAAGTTAAATTGAATGTAGATACAATTGATCCACAAAAATGATTAAGCTATGAAGACACTTGTAGAATCAAATACTACACACGTAGATAAAATCCACTATTGATGAGACATTGCACTATAAACGTGATGAGTGGAAACGAATATTAGATAAATAAATTGAACCCAATGTTTATAAGATGGAAAATAGATTCAAGAATTGGATAAGATTTGAGGCTATGAAAATGGCAGGGCCGTAAAACTAATAGTCGTGTGGTCTATTAAGCCCTGACGCTTTGTTGCCATGAAATGAAATGGTGTACTCCCTAAACTCTTCTACCATTAAACTAGTAGTCGCTTGATTTGCTCTTCTCAAATGCACTTTCCTCTGGTTGGCAGAGTCTCTGTTATAAACTAAGCCCCCATAAATGGCTCCAACTACTTTCCTAATAAGTGGTGGCGGTGGAGTCTTCTCTTGGGCTTGTCTATTCTTCAGCCTGCTTCATTCGCGATCTAGTCCATATGTTTGTCTTCTTGGTTTTGACAAATATTCCCTCAAATGCCCTTTCTTTAGTAATTCCATGATCTTGGTTTATAAGGCCTTATAATTGATCGCCAGATGTCTTGTGTCTTGGTAGAATTCACAATATTTTGTCTGGTCATGGGACTGGCTTAGGGCCATTTTATTTGGCCACCTGACATAATCTTCCCCCTCTATCTAGGAAATCAATTTAGTCATGGATATGTTTAAGGCATACCTTAGTGGTGACAAGGGACTGCTCTACCTTTTTAGTCTTTATTCTTCTTTCTTCCGTCATTCCCTTCTTATAGGTGTCCTAGTTTGCACTTTTCGTTCTTGTCATGTCTTTGGTTGTCTTTCTACCCTTCTATTCTGCTCATTGTTCCTTGCAAGTTCTCACTTGCAATGCTCATTTTCCTCTTCGAGGTCAATCCACCCCTTTAGCTCTCTTTAAGGCCTCTTCGATTGTCTATGGGTACTCTGAGCAAATTTTATTTTTGAACGAGGATTTATGTAATAATCCTTTCTTTAAAGCTCCTTGAGCTTTCCATCTTCCAAGTTTGAAATCTCCAAAATTGCTTTGCTAAATCTCTTCATGTGGGCCTGTAATGAGTTACCTAGGCTCTAGAACACCAACTAGAGGTCTTTGGTTATTTTTACCATTTTGATATGCATAGAATAGGCTTTGACAAAGGAATCTACCAACTCCTCGAAGCTATCAATCATTCTTGTGGGCAAATTGTTAAACCATTTGAGGGTAGGTCCTTGCAAACTTTGTATGAACAACTTCCACATCATCTCATCTAGTATTGAATCAGGGATGTTTGTTGCATTGACAACATTCTTGTATTGGAGGAGGTGATCTTTTGAGTCTATGGTTCCATCAAATCAAGCAAACACGAGGTTCCTGTACTTTGAAAGAATGATAGAGGTAAACCTTCCTGTAAAAGGGGTTCGCATATGTTCTTCAAAATGTCATCAAGTGCTAGTGTCTTGCTCGTACTTTGGTTACTTTTTAGTCAATCTTCTCCTCAACTAGCCTAGTATTCTGATCGAGCATACTCTTATCATCTATCGGACCTCTGCAATTAACAAAGCTAGACTTGGGACAACTTTTGCCTATGTTGTCTACTCCATCTCTTCGTTCTGCTGCCTAACACAGTGGATCTTCTCTACTTAGCCTTGCAAAACATTCATAGCTACTGTGGCTCCTGTCAGCACTAGTGCCATTTTAGTTGTTGTGGTCGTAGTTGCTATCATGGGTGTCAAAGTTGTGTACAACAGCTATATCCTCCTAAGGGGCCCATATGAGGGTTGTTGCCTAGCTAAAGGTGGTGTCTGGTGCTACTACTACATGGTAGCCATTGTTGGGAATGTTGAATACCCAAAATAAGGGTAGTGGTATGAGTCAATTGAGAGTTGAGAGTTTGGGTAGTTGATCTAGCTCTTGAGAGCATTGTTCTCACTACCAAGTTGGTCGAGTTGCCTGTCGTACTCTTAGGAACATGTTGCCTATTCATGAAGTAGGTTCTTTAGTGTCTCAACTTCCACTGCAAGGACCTCAATTTGTTTGTCTTCTTGAGACATAGTCTGTGTTTCTTCATTCTGCTCGTCGTGCACATTCTGGTGATCTATGCTGTTTGCCATATCTGATACTAAAGCTTTCAAAATCCTTGAGTTGGAGATCTAAAGGCCCAACGATAGGCATCAAACTATGGACGTTGGATCTATAATCAAATAAAAATATATTAGTACTCAATTAGATATTTGTTATTTATGAGCTTGGGCCCTTAAACACTGTTATTAGGATTTGTCTAGCATCCAAAAACAAGATTGCAATACTTTGTAGAATAAAAATTAAATTAGATCTGTAAATGATAAAATTATACAGTAAAATAAATGATATCGCATATGAGATTTATAGTGGTTTACTCTATAATGAGAGCCACGTCCACTATTCTTCACCATGATAAATGGATTGATACAGATATTAGACGTGTATGCCCTAAGGAGTAAAATGTAATATGTTTTTGGAGACATTTTTATCAATAAAGAATTTATTTATTATTTATAAACCAAATCTTATCCTCTTTATATTCATATTTGTTAAACATATGTTAAGCAAACAAAAGTCTGAGACTGTCAGTCTAAATCTTTAAGAATTAGGCATATGATGGACAAATTATGCAGAAGACACAATTCTTAAAGTGACGGTCTAAATCATAAGATCCGTAATCGAGGGAATAAAGTTGAGCACTTTATTCATGCAAAGATTGTTATATTGTCTATATCCTTATTGGAAGATGGTTTGTCTTGACTATCGGAGGTGGACTCCGTGAATAGAAACATTGGCACATTGTTATAGGTGACGACACGTTAGATCAGGACATAAAGTGAATTGATTTGGATTAATAATTCCATCTCGGTAAATCGATTTACTTTAGACAATCATTTATATTGTATCTTAATCCTGAGATGAATAATGAGCCTGTTGTCTTGACTTATGTCTTTTGATATACCAAAGGGTGACACCCACATTTTAATAATGGTACGCATGCTGGTTTGGAGGCATGACTCTTGATAGCATAGACTTGTTATTCATAGATATGGAATTAATAGCTTTTCTTTAGGAGTAGTGATATCCTCTTATATGTGTTATCCTGTAATTGAAAAATGGAGCGCTCAACCTTTTGGATACATAGGTATAAACGAATGGTATATCGTCTTTAGATGGTAAGTTTTCCAATTGCGAGATAGTGGAGCGTAAGATAAAAATAATCGGGAAGGTAAGACAGAACTTATCCTTAAGCTGATTATGGATAATCCTATGTGGATACGATACATTATGATATGTCATGTAGAGTTAGCTATACAGGCTTCATAATTCTATATGGTTCGAGAATGCAGTTTCAAGCTTTTAATGGAGTAGCGTTGGAGTTAATAACTGTGAAATGTATATCTGGGATATTGGGTTTCATAATTACTGGGGGCTTGAACTATATAGGTCCATTAGGTCCCCTTTGCTAGCTCACAAAAATTCTATAACGATACAGCGTGCTTTTTCAATAATTGGTGACTTTTGTCAAATTTATCAAATTGGTTGAAATTCAGTAAAATCAAATAATTCATTTTTGTTTATCAATTGAATTAATTTTGTGATAAAATTAATTCAAGATAAACTTGTTGAATTATCGGGATCACATAATTCATGTCTATTTATCAGTTGGATTAATTTTGAATAAATTTAAGATAAACTTGTTGAATTATCAGGAATTCATTTATTTTCCTAGAGGTTACCTAAATAAAGTTGTTTTAATTAGATAACTTCTCTATTGGGTTGTTTGAATTAAAACTGAGACTTTATCCTATAGAATCGTGGGTGAAGAATAAAAGATTTGCTTAGATTTTTATCACAGGTTTGGCATGCCAATCCTTAGGTTTGGCCTATCGATAGGGCAAGTTCAGCATGCCAGTTAGACAAATCGGCATGCCAACCGCACGATAAAAAGATCACGCCTTTTCATGTAGATTTCATTAGATATTGATCCAAATTTACTTCTGATTCAAATTTTGAGGCATTATTTGATAAGGACTAACTCCTGGGCCCAACCTCTATAAAAAGGGAGTAAGTCTCATTATTATTTAGATCAATTGAGAGATTAAGAGTAAAACTTTGCTGGTGAGATTCCCAAAACTCTCTGAGAGCTCTTGTTCACAAATCACGAACACTAGCTTTGGGTTCTCTCAATTGGTTCGAAGGAGAGTCGCCTGGTGGAAGAACTATATGTGTGAGCCCATACTCACTCCGATCGTGGATAGAGAATAGCAAGGAAGGCTAGTTGGTTAAGGTCCTTCTGGAACATTACTTCTCTTCACTGATTGAGAAAGCTTTTAGACATTTACAAGGTTAGTAAGATATGGTTAATTTATACATATAGCGTTTCAAACTTGTGTTTTGAAAAATACTCTGATATAAAAATTTTTAAAATTTTGCTGCATACTATTTTTCTAACAATAGATTGCTAAGTATTTGAGAGATTTGATATGAATACACCTATTTTTTGTAGAGTTTCTATAAGTTCCTTCTCCTTGTCCCCCAGTGAAGCTGCTGCTACTATTTATATAATGTGTTGCATGAGATCGTGACTTTAGTCTAATGGAAGGAGTAGGCATAATAGTGCTTGTAGTAGTGGGACATGTGTCGATCTTTGATAAGGCATGAACATCGGGCTTCTTTCCACGTCCTATTTTGTGGCTTAGCATGTATCTCCTTGTAATTACCAAGTTCTTTACATCAATTCTATCAAATTGACACTTAGCAAATCCGCAATAGTGAGAAATGTGTAGATCCACATAGAAAAAAAACGAGTAGAAACTATAATTAAACCACAACTATCAAATTGATCGATGCCTCAAGTTCACCGAGCAATGAGCAAGTGATGCTTATGATAACAATTTGCCTTGAATCGAACATTCCCATTGGGCTTGATTCACTTGTACTGTAATTTAGATTTCTTATTCTAGGCCTTTACTAAACGATTTGGACCTAACCAAATCATACCCCAATGGTTATGCAGCTGCATTACCAAATAATCACCAAATTGCTGCTGAAGCCTTCTTTCTATTATTAAATATGAAGCATGCAATATTCTTCTTAAAACATTAAAATTCCATACTCTAAAAATAATCACCAAATAATCAAATTGCTGAACGATTTGGACCTAACCAAATCATACCCCAATGGTTATGCAGCTGCATTACCAAATAATCACCAAATTGCTGCTGAAGCCTTCTTTCTATTATTAAATATGAAGCATGCAATATTCTTCTTAAAACATTAAAATTCCATACTCTAAAAAT
>CAMOHE010049293.1:7512-19008 GCA_946598075.1 Artocarpus hirsutus
ACCTTCCACGACGGTTTTTATAAAAACCGTCGTGGAAGGTCCGAGGTTTGAAATTTTTAGTATTCCGCCTAAATTTAACCTTCGTGAAAGATTAAATTTTGGCAAGTACTAAAAATTTCAAACATGTGGAACATTTAACGACTGTGTTTACTAAAAATGTCATAGAAGCCTCGGTACCTTTTACGGCAGTTTTTATTAAAAAGCATCGTGAAAGACCTTCCACGATAGTTTTTAGTAAAAACCATCGTGAAAGGCCTTCTACGATAATTTTTACAAAATCCGTCATGGAAGGCCCCGAGGTTTAAAATTTTTAGTTTCTCGCCCAAATTTAACCTTCGTAAAAGATTAAATTTTGACGACTACTAAAAATTTCAAACATGTGGAATATTTCACGACAGTTTTTACTAAAAACCATCATGGAAGCACTGAAAACATTCATGGAAGGCCTTACATGACGGTTTTTAGTAAAAACCATCGTGTAAGGCCTTCCACGACAGTTTTTACAAAAACCATCGCGGAAGGCCCCGAGGTTTAAAATTTTTAGTCTCCCACCCAAATTTAACCTCATGAAAGATTAAATTTTAGCGACAACTAAAAATTTTAAACATGTGAAACATGTCACAACGATTTTTACTAAAAACCATCGTGGAAGCCTCAATACCTTTCACAACAGTTTTTAGTAAAAACCGTTGTGAAAGGCCTTTCATGACTGTTTTTGTAAAAATAGTCTAGAAGGCCTCGAGGTTTGAAATTTTTAGTTTTCTGCCCAAATTTCAAACATGTATACCTTCCACAACGGTTTTTATAAAAACTATTGTAAAATAGAGGTATTAAAATATACCTTCCACGGCGGTTTTTATAAAAACCGTCGTGAAAGGTTTAATCTTACACGATGATTTTTTAAAAAACCGTCGTGGTAGCTCCCGCCATTACCACTATAGTTTTTGTCTTCACGGGCATAACTCATGGCATTTTTTTTTCCTTATCACGATGGTTTTTAAGAAACGGTCGTTAAATAAAGGTCATATAATCTCAAATTTGTTGTAGTGTTTCTAATAAGTTTAGATCTATAATATAAACTAAATATAATATTTGAAATATTAAAGGAAAAACCCAATAATACAAGCCTTGAAATAGAAATTAAATTCTTTGAAAAACTTAGAATATAAAATGTCTTTTCCAATTCTAAAACAAAACCACTATTTAAAAAATAATTTGCATGTTCCGAATGGATCTATATGTGAGCGTATCTTATTGCCTGAGTAGATAAACTACTCACTGCCCACTGGCTTTCTTCGGTTTTGTAACTCCTGCAAGGAATTAGTGACATGGATTGTAGAACCATTGTCGATCCACCATGTGTTATTGCTAACATCAACCATATTAGATTTAAAACAAACAAGTGAGAATTGAGTACCTTTATTCTTAAGCCATTTTTGATATTTAGGACAATCTTTCTTCATGTGCTCTTTCTTTTTACAAAAGAAGCACTTGGATTACTTTTTGATATTAGCCTGTGTAGATAATTTGCCTTTTCCCCTATTCTTGACTTGCCCCTTATTCTTCCCTTGAGTTGCTAGATGCACTCTCTCTCCTACCTCTATAATAAGCCTTCCTTCTTCCTGAACATACATGGTCATCAACTTGTTGATGGACCACTTTTATTTATGTGTGTTGTAGGATATTTGAAAAGTCCATATTGTTGTGGAAGAGTGTTCAAGATGTAGTGCACAAGGAAAGTCTCAGACATCTTAACCTCAAGAGTTTTTAACTTAGCTGCTATTTCCCTCATTTGCATGATGTGCTCATGCATACCACGAATTCCAGTAAGCTTCATGGATGAAAATTTCATTATTAAGGTTCTTGTCCAAGCTTTGTTTGATGATACAAATTGCTCATTAATTGCCATTATAAAAAAAGCTCGCACATTGTCATACTATTCTAATAAACCATGAATACCTGCTGAGATTTTAGTCTTTATCAACATGATGCAAAGACGATTAGATTGCTCCCATTTCTCATATTTATCAACATTATATGGTTGGCAAGTTTTCATAATGACAAGTGGTTTATCTTTACGGATAGCATAATCAATGTCCATCGAACCCAAATGAAGGAGAATTCTGAATTCTCTCTTTCCACACCTTTAGGAATATCGCACTTAAAATTAGAGTAGTATATAGTTTGTATTGCTGCATAATTAAACATACATGCTTGTGTTACTAAATATGGCTATAATGCTATATGTCATGTTTTACCAATGTAAATATATGCAATAAAATATGTATCAAATGATATAAAAATTGCCTGCAGGCTAAATTTTTAATTCAAATAGATTCATATATCTTCATTATGACACTATCAAATTATATTCCTTTATCTTAATTCCCATGGGTAAATTAAGAAAAAATAATTTGATACATCATCTTGACTAATCATATTAAATACAAAAAAGATTCCTGTGGGATAAAATTTATTGTATTACATATGATTAATCACAATTTAATGTCCTTTTACCAAATGTAATTCAAACACTTAATATAATTTTGTTTAATCAAAGATACTGTGGCTACTTTCTAATTATTCAAAATTATATGCATCACTCGACATTTATTTTTATGCATAAAAATTATTTTTACTAATGCATATATCAATATGTCACTTTACAGATATATACAAAAATTAATTATGCATAAAATTAATTATTTTTAAAATAAATCTTCAAATTCAATCAATCCTCAACAAATTTGGTATTAAAATAAACATTATTTGATTTTAGAAATATTAATAAATAATAACTTTATAAATTTCTAAAATAATTTATGAAAATTTTTCAAACTTAATAATTTTGGTATTTTAATCACGAATATTATTTTAGAAATGTCAACATGTATTCTTTATGCATTTCTAAATGAATAACCAAAATTATAAAAATGTAATGAATTTTAGTAATTTAATTACCAAACATAATTTTAGGAATGCTAAAATAACTTAATTTGCAAGAATTAAATAAATTCTAGCACAAAAGTAGCTTCAAAATTTTATCCAATCTAAACAATAAAGTTTTGAATTGTACAAAAATTCCAGGAAAAAATTCAATTTTGCAGCATTCTAAAATAAATATGCAAAATTATACAAAAAAAAGGATTTTTTTGGGTCAAAAAAAGGTCTAAAAATGACCTATCTTTTAAAAAAAAAGATTGCAACTTCAACCAGAAAACGACATGTCATTTTTGTTCTTGGGTGCTGCTTTTCCAACCTAAAATCGACTTGTCAGTTTTTGCCCTAAAGAAAAACGACGTCATTTTCTCAAAATGATAAGAAAACTGAAGACAAAAAAAATGACGTCGTTTGCTCCCTCCTGATGTCGTTTTGGTCATCTTCAACTTCCAGAAAGGTTATTTTGAATCGGTTTTGACTCGGTTGCAAAACCCATCAAAACCTAACTCGTTCTCACTCATTTTAGCACCATTTTTGACATTTTAAATCACAGAATTGATAGGAATTCAATTTTCTAATGATTTCTAACATTTTTTTTATCACAAACAATGAACGAAAAAATTAATTCCATGATTATACTCCATTATACATAAACTTTATAAACTAAAACTCATCCAAAACGAGTCCTAAGCATCAAGATAGAGATCTAATATTGCTCTGAGACCAAATGAAAGATTTTTTTAATATAAACAAAATTAAAAGAATGTGCATACAACTACATTGCACAAAAAATTCAATTATAAGAAAGCTTAATCGGATACTAACCTCCAGCCATTGATGTATTGTTTGGACTACGTGAATGAGTTTCTGTGAGTATTTTATGCTTCTGTCAGACTGTAGCTCAAGAAAAACGGCGTTGTTCTCTCAAAGAGACAAGAAAACTGAGGACACAAAAATGCATTGTTTTCTCCCTTCTAATGTCATTTTAGTGATCTTCAACCTCTAGCCTAGTTATTTTGACCTAGTTCCTATCCGGTTGCAGACTTGATTGAAACCTAACTTGTTCTCACTCATTTTAGCACCATTTTTGACTTTTAAATCATAGAATTGATAAAGATTCAATTTTCTAATGATTTCTAACCTTTTTTTTTTATCACAAACAATGAATGAAAAAATTAATTCCATGATTATACTCCATCATACATAAACTTTATAAACTAAAACACATCCAAAACGAGTCCTAAGCATCAAGACAAAGATCTAATATTGCTTTTGATACCACGTGAAAGATTTTTTTAATATAAACAAAATTAAAATAACGTGCATACAACTAGATTGTACTAAAAATTCAATTAAAGGAAACTTAATTGTATACTAACCTCCAGACATCGATCCTATTATTTGGACTATGTGAACGAGTTTCTGTGAGTATTTGATTCTTCTATCACACTGACACTCAATAACGATGGTGTATGTAAATTTGAATGCTTGTGATAGGGACTAAATTTTTGTTCAACACATAAACATTGACAATTTATTTTTTGCATATATCACAAATCCTCCCATCAAGGATCTATATATAGCAATCAGAAAACCAGTTACCAAAGAGAAATCGATTGCAATTTAATGGTTAATTAAATATAAGACCATAAATGTGTATAATGTAGACAAACGTTATAATGGTTTCAAAATAAGCCATTCATTATTAATAAAATGGTTGTAAAGAAACCATTCATCCACCACTTATCATAGAAATCTAAGGGCATATTTGTTTCACTTGTTCAGTCCAGTTTGGTTCTATTTGGATGATCATCACAGTTTGAATTGGTGTTTGATAAAACATTTAATTCAAACTTAATTGATAATTTAAATTGAATTAAACAGCCCAACTTAGAATTTAGACCTCTTGCCTATGAACTTGTATTTACAATTTATTATTATTTCATATTATGCTTTGATTAAATGACTTCTTTTTGCATATTTTATGTTTTATTCTTTAGTTAAATAGTTTTTTCATGCTTCAAATTTGAGTTATCAACACTCATCCAAACATAAATTCTGATTGAATTTTCTGTTCAAATTAACCCTTTAACTGCACATTCAAACCTTAGCGTGGATTATTGTTTAAATTATAGAATTTGAATTTTTCTATCTAAACAAAAAAGTTCAAATTAATACAATTTAAACTAGTAAACTAAACGGGGGTGGTGAATTTTTCTGCATGGGATCAATATATTCAAGACTAGTGCTAAATGGCCAGCCTACTTTGGAGACTTGTTATTCAGGTGCTAGTTTTATATATATATATATATGTGTGTGTGTGTGTGTGTCATATCAGGGTTTTTGTTTTTTTTTTTTTTAACAAACTCACTTAATAACAAGTCATTATTTTCGAACACATTTACAAGAGTATCACCCCTCCTACTTCACATTCATACACCTAATATTTGCAAAAGTATTCCATTGTTTTCTCCACTCATTATTTATGAGATTGTTGTCTTGTCTCCAAATTTAGTAAATGCCTAAAGGAAAAACGGGAAGGAACAACTCCTTTCAAAAGAGGTCAAATTGGAAAATGGAATATCTAAATAAAAAGAACATAACTTACAGTCAAGAGATTTGACGTGCAAATATCATCACTAAGCAATAGGTGTGTTTTGAATGATGGATTTCTTCTTCTTCATTTATTTATCTATTTTTTACTGAAATATGCAAGGCTTTTGTTTTCTTTTGGTTGGTCTATGATATGTAACGTTGTCATCTGATTTGGGGAGAAAAATAAGGTCCCGTTTTAGTATATAACTAGAATAGAAGCACGTCCTTGCAGACATGTGCGTAAATTGGCAATTAGCTTTCTATAACACAAGGCACAATTTTAGGGAAATGTTAGAAAGAAGAAGAGGAAGAAGAAGAAGCTATTAGTAGTTGTCCAAAAATAAAATTGACACCCTAGTCTGGCTGCTTTTTTCTTTTTCTTTTTTTTTTTTTTTTGTCTCCTCCTCTACAATTTTTACTCGGAATATTAACATCTTTTTTTATGTTAAGTAATTTTTTTTTTACTTTTAAATGTTAACATCTTTTTTTTTATGTCAAGTAATTATTTTTGGCCCTTTCTCCAACATCTTTATATTTCCTTATCTTTGGTCCTTGTATATAGTTTTTTCAAAACAAAAAAGAAGTTTTGATTATGCACATCTACTCTATGTAAGAAAATTTACATATATACAAAATTATGATTTTCATATATGCATAAACCAAATTGCATGAAAATCATCTAAATGCAGAAACGTAAAGGAAAGGAAAATCTAACCTCCAGCTATTGATAATTTGAAAAATGAATGGAGAGTTTCTCTGGAAGAATTCCTAAAGAAAAATTTTTGAGAAAGAAGAGGCTCTTCTAAACTTTCTGCAATTTTAGGAGATGGTATATTTCTAAATAAAACTACATCGGCATAAAGACCCTCTCACGTGATATTTATAGATACCCACCATTAGGGTGTACGTTACCTTTCATGAAAAGAAGCATTTTTTCTGAAGCATTGTAACAGTTTTGAATACCTTTTGGTTGACACTCTTTAAAAAATACGTGTCTATTGGACCACTTAAATTTATTTTTATTCATTAATTATCATTTAAAAACTAAATAAATAAATTAAAAATTAACACTCTATACATATAAGTGTGAATTGTACAACACAACAATTCCTAAGCCCATGCCTTAAATTTCTATGTTTTTAGGAAAACAATGCATTTCAGACTTCTATTGTTATTTACGATTCAAAGACTTCAGAGCATATAAATAGGTTTTTTACTTTCAGAAGATTTAATCATGGAATTTCGACTTTAAAAAATCCTGTATATTGAATCTTAGCTGCAACTAATCTCGCCCTCGATTACTATTTGTATTTGTTAAAAGGCATAAGAATTTTTCTCTCAATACAAAACATTTTCTTCTTTATTCCTATTTCCTTTTCTTATTTTTTTTCATCGTATGTTTATCATTCCATTGTTTAATAATTTCAAGTGTTTCAACATATGCCGTCGTTTTTTTTTAACGATTACTTTGTTTTTAACATGCAAGTTTTGTTATATATATTTTTTCTCACCAGACTATTAATTTTGTTTTTATTTTTTTTCTACATCAACTCTGATCCTAATTAACTTTTGCACAAACTTTTGAGTAGCTATTTTTTGATGCAGGAGGATAGTATTGTTTAGCTTAGTTGGCTCTGATTCAAGAATTCTCAAGTTGACATGTCGTTTACTAGGCTTTATGAAGCTGTCGTTTTTAATGTGTTTTCTTTCCTGTCGGTTTGTCCTTCTTTATGTAATTGTCGGTCTAGTTGTAAAAAGGCAACAAGCATTTATTTTTTGTATTTAGATCGATATCGAGCAGAAATTACAGAGAGCTTTCTCTCTGTTTACCCGGATTATCTTTATGTGATTTGAGAACCGCAGTTCCATCCTCCATCCAGGTTTGGCCGGTATAATCTTACCTTCAAAACTTCCACGTCGTTTTTCATTTAATAAATTAGTAACTACAATGTATAATGAGGCAATCTCTTAAAAATCTATCGACTACCGCAACAAAATAACTAGCTTGAAAGTTTGTAGTCCTAAGAAATTGCTGCGCGGTTTGGAATTTCGATCTATAACATCGTATGCTCACCACATTGTGCTTGAGTTCTCCAACTATTTTTTTATTATCATTTCTTTTATCTTTGGGTGGTTTTGTTTTTTTCCTTTTTTGCCGAAGGAACTTTTTTTTTTCCTTTTTGCACGTAAACTCCGATTTTGTCCTTCTACTCCATTTTTCTTCTGTTTTCCCCTGCAGTTATATCGTTGAAATTTTTTTTTGAGTAAATATCTTTGAAAGATTTGGAGGACATACAAAAACAAATAACTTGTTTGACACACCATATTATATTGTATTATATTATTTTTTTGTATATAATACAATATAATACAATACAATGCAATACAATATAATACAATACAATACTGTTTGTCAAACAGAAATTATGTTTAACTGTATTAAAAGAGTGTACGTATTTCCATGCACTATTCCTCTTTGTTGTTACCCACCACTCACCGTTTTGTTTTTTTTTTTCATTTAAAAAAATTATTTTTTCCTTTCTTTCTATTAATTTTTATCTTTCACCTTGTTTTATTCTTTTTTTGGTTTTATGTTTTTTCTTTCTTTTTTTATTTTGTTTATCTGTTTCTCTTACTTTTAGAATCACTTGGATCTTTTTTCGTTTTAACTCTATTATTTTGGAACTCAATTACCAGTCTCCTCCAAATATGAATGTAAATATCAACGAAATTTTAAAAATTTTAGTGAAAATTTCAAAAATTTCAAGGTACTGAAATATCTTGCTGCTGCAATATCGATTTCGGCAAAGCATTAGATAAATATTAGTAAATATTAGTAAAAATATTGGTATCAGAAAATATGTAATGTATTTTGCATAAAATTTTGGCACATATTGTAAAAACTTCGACTAAATTTCAATGATCCCGAAAATTACAAAATTTAATAAAATTTGTCCCCTTTAAATAATCTATCAGTATTTTATACCTTCAATGAGTGAATATATGTCCTGTACATATTAAGAATGTTAATTCAAATGAATATAATATTTTTATGAGTTTACAGCTAATGAATTTGGATCCAATTGTAGCAACTCCTTCAATTAAGTTCCTTATGCTTATTATCCATACAATCAAGACTTTGGAAACTATAATGATTATAAAATTTTCAAATATTCTAACATGAGCATACCACCACCATCTAAGACAAACAATTGAGAGAATTCATAGTTTTCCGTTCATAGAATTACAGTGAGAAGAGATCAACAAGCCTACATGTGATGTATTCATAATTTTATTCATCACTGCTCAAATAACAGGCAATGGCACCAATATTATTTGAATCAAGGTGGAATCTCAATCATGTTTGAGCCTTAAAAAACTTCCTTTCGGTATATATTGACAAATCTAGTATGTATAGAGTTTATTATGTAAATCATGTTTGTTTTTGTTTCTTTTTAATTTTATTTTTTCTTAACGTATTAGAGATATATTTAATATAAAATTTTTGTAATTTTAGTAATTTTTGTCAAAATTTTTTCTAATATCGATATTTTTTTCGATATTTCTATAAAATTGAAGTTTCGATATTTTCATCGATATCAATATTTTTATCCTAGCTTGCAAAGAGTGCTTTATCTTTTTTTTTTTTCTTACTTTTTAAATGCTATACTTTTTTTCCATTCTTTTGTTTTTTGGGTGCTTTACCTTTTTTTCTTTCTTTCTTTTGGCTTCATTCTCTACTATAGTCTCCCAATATTCTCCTGCCTTTCCCTTTTTGTTCCTCCTTAATCTTTTCTTAGATTCCAACCTTGTTACTCTCCCTCTCTCTTAGATTTCTTAGAACCTTTTTTTTGGCCAAAATAATCTTCTTGCTCATTATCAATTTTGTATGTCTGTGTGTGTTTGTGTTTTTGCATTTCTCTGAGTTAAAGAAGTGAATAAAAATTTCACTTGATTTCTAAAATATATAGTTTTAATTCTTTAATTAATAAATTATTTATTTTTACACATAATTAACACAATAATGACACATAAGGATTTTAAAAAAGATAAAATAATAAAAAAATAGCCTGGAAGCAATCTAAAACGAATAAAAAAATATCAAATGGATAATAATAAAAAGAGTGTCAAAATATTGGAAATTCTGTTGATGGGCACTTACACAATGTGCTGAGGATTCCAAAGAATTGAGTAGGTATGGGAATCAGCAGTTGGGTCAAACCATAAATAGAATTGTTGTTCTCTATTTCCTTTGCTTTGACTAAACACATTAGTGTGAAGGATGTAAGGATGACTAAACACTTTGTTGTTTATGTTAAGAATGTCTTCATTTATTTTTAGGTAACTTTCTTTATATGTTTTGTAATTTTTTATTTGATATCCATTTATAGCACTTCTTACTAATGAATTCTCTCTCTTTGATCTAGTCTATGAATGTAAGTATGTTATCGAACCGCGTAAAATCTCTCCACACGTTATGTTTACTTCAGCCCTTCCCCCTTCCTTCGCCCATCTAGCTGGATGCTGGATGGAATCTTAAGGTAAGTTTTACTCTCAGGTCATTTCTTTACATATTTGGAAAGCGCATTGAAATGCATTTCAAAATTGGCATTGATTTAGTTACAATGGTGGCATTCACCGATCTATGTTTTATTTCTTATTTTATCTTCTATACAATCATGGTCACACACATTAAAATTAGCATCGAATATAATTAAATCTCTTAGCCATTGCTAGCTCGGTTGGAATGTGGCTCTACAAAAACGTCATATGCTTTCCTCACCTTTTGTTTTTTTACGTTAAGGCCCATTATTTCATGTTATGTAAATTTTTTTTCCCTCAAGCGTGTAATATGTTAAATGGATTTGGAAGACATATAAAAGAATAAAATAAAAGAATTTTTTATTAAGTGAAAATTAAAAAAAAAATCTTTTAGGTACAAAAAGCATATATTAACACATATATTGTAGTGGCTGAGCCATCTTCAAGCCACGTTGCATTCTGGAGGGAAGCCTTGGGGAAACCTCTAAGAATCTGTGCAATAATTGTAATGATATACTTCCCCTGGACTAATTTCATCTTTTCTTCACCAGCTGAATCCAACTCTCGAGACAGCCAAGAATTAGCACTCGAGGTTGAAGAAGAAGCAGAATTTGGGTCGCAAGAATATGCACCAGAATACCAAACACAAGCATTGGCTTTGAAATTCCTGTATGAGGCAGTGAAAGGTGCTTGGCTCCAGTCCGTCTTCGCCAAACCTCCTCTTGTGGCCCAATCATCAGCATTCCACAGACTTGAATATATTCTCATTGGCTGGTTCTTTGGATATGGAACACCAATTGATTCCAAGTTCTTGAACTTCGTGATTGGAGTACCATCCGCAGAAAAACTGAAACAAAAGAAAATTTTTATAAGGTTATGACCAAAGTCCATTAAAAAAAAGATTTGAGAGTCCAAATATTGGAAAATCTGTTAATGGGCACTTACACAATGTGTTGAGGATTCCACAGGATTGAGTATGTGTGGAAATCAGTAGTTGGGTCAAACCATAGATAGAACTGCTGTTCTCTGTTGCCTTTGCCTTGGCTGAAGACATTGGTGTGAAGGATGCAAGGATTGTTGGATCAAAATTCAATATATAGGCTAATATATTAAATAAATATGAATTAAAGGCTATCAAATAAGGTTGCCCAATTAAAAGTGATCAATTTGGGCTTTGGGCTTTTAATGCATCATTAAGTGTGGGCCTCCTATATGTAGAAACCAAAAGGGTAATTACCAATTTTATGATGGGTTAAATTAGTAATTAAGGATAATTGCTAGGGTTTAGCAATTATATAAAGGGGTTGTGGTCCCCAAGTCAGTATGTATATTATTTTTCTGTTCCCCATCTACAGAGAAATCACAGAGCATTATGAAAGGAGGATTTACGTACCAGACTTGGAAGATCCTCAACCAAAA
>CAMOHE010049296.1:14228-27260 GCA_946598075.1 Artocarpus hirsutus
TTTTTTTTTTTCCCCCTTTAATTTTTAATTTTGATGTGATTTTGAGAAGTTTTAATGGTAAAAAAATGTTAATTACTAATATGAGACTTCTGTATACAGACCAAAACTTTTTGGTAATATCATTAAATTGTGTGGAGTAATATTTTAGGGATTTAAAAGCCAGTGGCGTTCTGTCTCGGTTCCAAAAATGCACGTCCAACTAAAAAAAAAAAAAAGAAAAAGAAATGCTCCACTTGCATCCTGGAACTTGTTAAAAAAATAAAAAATAAAAAATAAAAAAAAATAAAAAGCTAAAGAATTATATAGTACTAATTTTTGTTAGTCTGTTTTCGTAGTGTTTTCTGCAATATTTTTAATGATAATAAAACGGTACTCGTGTTTTCGAAAGTATTTTTAATTTGTATCCAAGTCTTTTTAAAATAAAATATTCTTCATACCATTTTCCATTCTTCATTTGACAGGTTCGAAGTTTTGGCACGAGAATACTCTTTTTCTGTTAGTATTGTTAAAATTATGAAGTATCATGCTAGTATTACTATGGTAAAAATTGTAAGTCATGATAGCGTGAATGGGCAGCCAAGTAGACCAAGGAGTTAAACCATTCAAGTGTTCTGGTTTTTATTCATCAGGCATGTTTGGCAGCGTTACAATTCGCTTCTCAATGCTTTTAATTTAGATCAGCTCACAGGGGCTATTGTTCTTAATAAGTTGCAAATTCAGGAAACAAACTATCTTTTATCTATAGTGGAAATTGGGGGTTGTGGAGCTCATTGGATGCATTCATGACGAATTAGGCAAGGTCGGCGCTCGTATGAATTCTAGGGCTTCACCAGCTCGCATATTTTTGGAGAGTCGGAGCTTCCTGTAATCTTCGTAACTGAACGGAACGTAGAACCGAGGGTGTTCATTGTCAAACAGCTCTGGAGGGGCTTGTACTGCTTCCTCGTTTGGTCCCAACAGAAATGTAGCTATTGACACCCTAATAGCTGCTTCCTTGCACTCTACTCTATGCTTCACAGTGCAGAACCTCCCGTTGCTCCATACCTTGGGATACTTTATTCTCATACAACTAGCAAAGAAATACACATCATAAAATACCAAAGTTTGTCCCCCAGACGGCTAAACTAGCAAGTAAATCGCACTGTCCCAAGAGGAATTCTGCATACCGAACGGAAAATTAAAGCCACACATAAAGAAAGTTCTTGGACCCTCAAACTTATCTAAATTCTTTTTTTTTTTCCTTTTTTCTTTTTTTTTTTTTTTTGGTCAATTGACGTAAATTTTAGATGGTTTATCTAATCAACTTTGACATAATTTCTAAGTCCAAACCATCCCTGCAAGATAAAGTTTCCCTTCTCCCTTTCAATCTTAGCTGCAGCCAAATTAAACGGAAACAAAATAAAGACAGTCATTCGTTTGCATACCTTAGCAACGTCCCCAAGATTAAGTAAGAGAGTGCCCGGCCAAGAATCCACAGCCACAAATTCACCATTTTTGTTCATCACTTCAAGACCACCGACATCTTCATCATCTTGAACAATAGTAAGAAATCTAGAATCTGTATCAATCTGTACGCCAGAGGAACCTAAAGATTCACGAGTAAAATTATACTTGTTTAACTTAAACGAGGAGGGCCATCCCTTGAACAAATCACCATCCAATCCCACGCTTTTCACTAATTTTTGCCCTATGTCCATTGCCACCTCATGCACTGCCCCCGCATACATTTCTAATATTTTTATCCATTAAAGTTGTAGCAAGAAATAGCCCATTTTACAGATTCATGAGACAATCAAGTGAAGTAATGTTTACATTCTTGATAGAGGATACTTCTAAGTTCTAAGTTCTAACCCAATTACATTTTGCCACATTTAGGATCTAACCTTTTTCTTAATAAGAACACTTAAGATCTACTTTTTTTTAATAAGAACATTTAAGATCTACTCTAATCACAAACAAGATTGATCAGATTGAATTATTCTCTATGTTCGTTAAAGATACCATTGTTACGTGACTAAAGTACTTGTTGCAATATTTAGCATTTACTTCTTACAAGATGGTAGGCTAACCTATCTATGCAACATCACCAAGAAGTATCTAACTAGACTAAAACAATGCCCGTATTCAATATCACATTTCACTATCATATCTTACTTGGTTCAAAAATAAATAAATTCTAAGACCCAAAAATAACCACCATACTATGACTGTAGATATGGTGTAATGGTAAAGTCACACATGACTTCACCTTCAATCACCAGCTCAAATATATATATAAACCCGTTGTATTGAGTATGTGTGACAATATCAAATGAATGCCCCATCTTATGTTATGTTTTCTTGTATGAAATTTTCATACATACCATTATTTACAACGTATTTTTTTTATAAAGTCACACATGTATATATAATATGAGTCATAATGTGGCATAATTTTTTTTTGAGTGTGATATGAATAAATACATCTTTTAAAAGTGTAGCATAACATGTAATTTTTCTGTTGTTTTATTATTTTCCTTTTTTTGGGTAAACGTATGCGCTACTTAAAAATCACTACAATTGTAGTGTAAAGGTATTGGCGTACCATTAATTAAAACTTTATAATATAGAAAATGTCAGTTCTACTGTTGAAACTAGAAAATCTCAAATCCACCCTTTAATGTCAAAATTTTATATCGACAATGTTCATTTACTATTTAATGTTAATTTTTCACCGCATAGAAAATACTAGAATTACTGTATAAAAGTATATTAAAGATTATTTGGTAAATTATTTTAGTGTGGAAATGCCAATATTACAGATATAAATGCATATTAGAGATATTACGTATCAAGGTGGGAATCTTTACTGCTGCTGCTGCTGTTATTATTATTATTTTTATTATTATTACTGAATTTTCTAGTGCACCTTTAATGGCTATAATTATTATTATTATTATTTATGCAGGACTAAAATAAAAAATGTATTTTATGGGCAATGTTGGTTTTGAAATTTTTTATGTTTAATTTCAAAAACAGTTAGGAAACCGAATTTTATTTCAATCCCTAACATTAAAAATATTCGAAAACAAACTTCGACATACGGTGTTGCAATGAAATTAATCCTTCTGTTATCTAATTGTTTTAAAAAATGGCAAAACACTCGCGTAAGGGCAATTGAATTATTGAAGTGGATTGTAAATACCTAAATATGATATGATTTGAACACCATATCAAACTCTTATTCAATTAATTAATTACATCATGAAAGCCACTGAAATATCTATTTTTACCCTTATTTAAATGGTACCAGGCTGTAATTAATTGTAATATATTTCATTTAGATTTTAACGTTTATGGAAGAGAAGCAATAATTTGACAAGTGATGATAGCTTAGTTGGTTGTAAGTCCTTCCACTCCAACCATAAGTTGATGGTTTAAGTTACGTTTAGCACCACTTAAAAGTGGTGGCATTCTTCCTCCCTTTGTATCAAAAAAAGAGAGAGAAGGGATAATCTTGCTACACCAACTATTAAAGTTGGTTAAAAAAAGTTTTCACATCAAACATCAAAGTATGATTTGGTGCAACCCCTTTTTGAATTGGAAGAATTTTTAATGTTATTGTCATATCAGAATGTTCCAATTATTACAAGGAGGAGGAGGAGGAAAATAGCATAAGTTAATATTTTGTTGTTATATTGTTTTGAGTATAATATTTTGTTGTTATTCATTCATATTTTTGGCAATTATTAACGTAACAATGATACCAAAAAAAAACCTCTAAGAAATGAGTAATTATATCTATATTTTTCAAGAGCGCAAGTATTTAGTGGAGTTACATTGGAATTAATAAAAGAGCAATATATTAATTAAAGAATCTAATTAATATACTGGTTTTATTGTACTTGAAATTATAGGTCTACTAGACCTTTAATTAATCAATTTAGAATTATAAAATTTTAAATTAAATATAACTCAAAATAAATTAATTGTGAATTAATTTACAATTACTAATAATGAGATTATTTAATAAATAATTAATTAATTTTAAAAGACATACATTGGGTGAGACCTATCGTGTATGGCACAACACAATAATGAGAGAAAGTCTCTTGTGCACTCTAGAGCTTGTTCATCAAGTTTCCATATCTATAATTTTTAACTTTAGATGAATGTGATTTAATTAAAATATAGGAAAGTGAATTTGGAAACAATGAGATTGAGTAACAAGCATATTTTCTCTCTCCTTTCTCCCTCGATTGGCACTCACAAATAAAGTATTTGTATGGGTGGTGCCACATGCAGATGAAGAAATAGAATATTTTCCCTCTTATTCTAATTAAATATTTGATATTTAAATTAAATTAAAGGAAACTTCCATAATTAAATGGATCTCTCATTCTTTATAAATAGAAGCATATTCGATTTATTATATACACAAAAAAATATGAGTCTTGGAGACATTGAAAGAACTCTGCCTAAAACTTTTTAAGCATGTAGAGAGAGAAAGACAGAAGAAGATGTATTCATCCCCAGACTTGTTTTGCTCATGCGTTGAGATTAATAGGTGACAAAAGTAAGCAAGTGATCCTTTTAGAAACCTTCATTCCTTCTACGTCTATCCGTTTGTCCATCTATTGCCGAGGACTAGGCAAAGAAGACGATGGTTTTTCTTTGATAACGTCTTTTCCTATTAGAAGAATTATGTCTCCTCTCTTCATTCGAGTAAGCAAAGGTCTATATATATTTATGCAGCGTTAAAATAATATAATATATAGCATGTTTTACAAAAGTTTTGAAAATTTTTTTGTGATATATGTTCCGCACTATATCCATGTCTCTGCTATTTTTGTTAAAATCATTTTCGAAAACCAATAGTTATAGGGTACGTTTTTCATGAGGCCTTGTAAATATATATATTTTTTAGGATTAATTACAAAAATTTTTCTTGAATTATAGCTTTTGTAGCACTTTGCCTCTAACTTCAAAATGTAACATTTGTCTCCTCTGAAGTATGAACTGTTAACAAAAATAGTCTTGCTGTTAAAATTACAAGAAAATGGACAAATGACTATAAAGTTAAGGGTATTTTAGTAGTTTTGGTTATAAAAATAGCTAAAAAAATTAAAAACTATAATAAAAATAGTCTTTATTGATGATTGAAAACAAAAAAAATTAATTAAAACTATTATACCATTGGAATCATTCTTTTTAATTTTTCACACCTAAAAAGTATTTTAAAATTTTAAAAGTTATATTCGTTAGCGAAATGAAAAAGAATATAACACAAATATTATTCAATATAATAAAAAATAGCACAAAATTCTCAAATATTATTAATAAAATTTCTTTCATATTTTTAAAGTTTACATTAGTATTTCTACCTTTTAAAATTTTGAGAATACTTTTTGAGTGTTAAAATAAGTAAATAAAATTTGAAAAAAATTTCTAGTATATAAAACAAAGGGATCCATATAGTAATATATTTTTAATTGATTTTTTTGTTTTTAATTATCAATAAAGACTATTTTAATTATAGTTTTAATTTTTTGGTTATTTTTATAACTAAGATTATCAAAATACCCCTAATTTTAAAATTGTTTGTCAATTTTCCGTTAAAATTATAATAGAAGGATTATCTTTGTTAACAGTTCATATATCAAGTGGAACAAATATTATATTTTGAAGTTTGGGGGCAATGTATTACAAAGACTAACTTTTGTTTATGGTTTTGATATGTTATGTGGTGTGATTTTTATGCAAACCTGATTGGGTATATTATTGTCTTATGAAATAAGAGTTAAGGAGATTGTGATATATCTCTCATATATTATGAGATTATTAGACATAGTAAAGATTATGAAAATACATATTTTTTAAGTGTATTAGAATCAGCAAGTAGCATCATGGCACTTGAAATTGAGGCTTTGGCACTGAAGAATTAAAATAGCTTTTGAGGGGCAGTACGCCCAACACCTAGGCATGGGGCCAAGGCAGCTCAGGCTTGCGGCATTGAAAAGCCCGCTTGAGCTAATATGTGATGAAATTATGTGTCTTTTGAGTTGTTCTGAACTAGAGTATTCATTGATTGTATACTTTCATATAAACCAAAATATCTATTAGCAATGGGATATATCCATTGTAATTGCTATGGTGGTACATAAATAGATATATTTACAATTTAAAAGATGCATTTACAAATGAAGATGTTCCTTTATGTAAAAGATCGTATACATTAAACCGGTTGTGTCCATTCACAAAATGACACCCATGTATTTTGTTGAATCTCCAGAAATCTATGTATTTCATATCTTGATCCAGAATACAATATGTTGCTAGATATTGTTGGAAAATAGTATCCACCGAAATTTAAAAAATTTAAAATCAGAGTATTTTTCAAAACACAAGTTTGGCATGCTAAGTACATAAATTATTGATAGATCTTACGCACCTCTTTTGTATACCGAAGTCTGCAAGAATTCAATGGTCTAGAAGAATCTTAACCAAGTGGTTTTTTGTTATTCTCTATCTACGATTGGAGTGTAAGTGGTCACATGTTGTATAGTTTTTCCTTCGGTGACTCTTCTTCCAGCCACTTAAGAAAACTTAAAGCTAAAGTTCTTGATGTTGAATAATAGCTCTTAGGGAATTTCAGCATCTCTCTCACTAGAGTACTTAGTCAATGCTTCTTAAATGATTTAAATAACAAAGAAAACTCACTCTCTACTTATAGTGGTCGGACCTAGAGTTAAACCTTTTCAAATCGGGCCTCAAAACTTGAGTTTGGATCAACTTTAGAGTAAAATGTGTGAAACATGTATTTGACTCTAACTACAACTATCGATCGCACCGTGTATATCATGGTCGACCGCGTGATTGAGATCCCAAAGTTTGAACCAAATTCAAACTCTTCAAGTTGATATGATTGATCCAATCTCAACCAATTGGATATATACTATTTTATTTGACTCGGGTATCCTTTATAGAGCCTCAATTTTAATTCAAATAACATAATAAAAAAGTCATTTGATTAAAATAGCCATATACAGATAAACCCATACAAATAAAATATTATCCAAATAATTCAACATGTTTATTTTAAATTAATTTACAAAATTAATTCAACCAATAAACTAACATGAATTATTAAATCTAATTAACCTGAATTTTAGCCAATCTAATAATTTAACATAAGTCACTAATATGTAAGAAAAACACGGCTTATCATTGCAAGATTTATTATGAGCTAACAAAGGGGATCCAATGGACATATATAGATCAAGCTGTTATAATTATAAAATACAATGTCCAATATACATATTTTATAATTATCAACTCTAATACTACTTCACTAAAAGCTTAATTACAAAACTCCAGTAAGCTAACCGTCCATGACATATCATAATGTGTCACATCTCCATATGACATTTATAATCGGCTTAAGAATAAATTCTATTTTACTTCCCAATTACTTTTATCTTACGTTCAATTATCACACCATTGGAATACTTACTATCTATAAATAGTATACCATTTGGTTACACCCATGTATCCAAATGGTTGAGCACTCAGTCTTCCAATTAAAGGATAATTCATATAACAGAATATTATTAACTCTACAAAAAGAGGTATAGATTTGATATCTATGAATAATGAGCTTACGTGAATCAAGAGTCATATCTCTAATGTATTGGTATGCTTACCATTATTAAATTAGGATGATACCTTTTGGTACATTAAAAGACATAAGTCTAGAATTTGAGTTCATTAATCATTTCAGGATTAAGACACAACACATATGATTGTTTAAAGTGAATTGATTTAAGTAAACGGAATTATTAACTAAATCAATTAAACTTTTTTGTCCTGATCCAACACATTGTCACCTATGACAATGCCTCAATGTTTCTACTCATGGAGTCCCATTCCGATGACCAAGACAAGCCATCTTCCGTTAGGGATGTAGACAACATAACAATCTTAGCATGAATAAAGCCCTAACTTTGGTCCCTCGATTGTGGATCTTATCATTTAGACCATCATCTTTTAAGATTCATGTCTTCTGTATAATCTGTTCATCATATGCACGACCTTAAAGGTTTAGACCGACAGTCTTAGACTTTTGTTTGCTTATCACACATTCAATAGAAATGAACATAAAGAGGACAACATTTGGTATATGAATAAATAAACTCTTTATTGATAAAATATATCTAAAAACATATTACAATATTTTACTTCTTAGGGCACCATGTCTAATAGATATTGTGTTCAATATTTGTCGTATCTTGGCGGTAGTTTGCCGTTAATCTCTTTAACAAACTTAAATAAGTGATTGCAAATAAAACATTTATGGAAAGTGTAAATTACACACCTCAAACACTCATTTATTTCCATAAATTTATAGCCTCCCTTCTCCATAAACACTCAAATTCTTCAACAACAAGGTCCGTAGTGGAAGATCTAGACTTTTGGACTTTGTTCGATTTGGGGTAGCACCACAATTTATTGGGATTTAGTTGCTTGGTTAGTGGATAGGTTTGACATTAATGATGCATCACTATCTGTGCATGGCAAAGATTATTTGTTGAGTCCAGGATTCTTGAGATGATTATAGGGTGAAGGACGGAGGTGATGGTTTTGTTGATAGCCCGTCAAGAAAGTTAATAAAGCAATTGTATTAAGCATCACCTTTTTTTTTTTTTGAAAGTGCAGCACCTTTTGTCTTATGTAAAACTTCAAACACTAAATACATTGTTATGACAACGTATTTCATGATATACGTCACATACTAATATGCACACACAGAATTCTGAACTGCACTCCTAACACAAAAATTTCCTAAGTACAAATTCATGCATAGGACTCACTTGCATTCAACATAAGTGTGTGTTCTAGTGTTTATCATTTCATGACTACATCTTTATTCGTAAATATGTTTGGGTTTTACTGTTGGTGAATTTGATCATGTAGAGAAAAGGAAGGCTAAGAATTTTTGGAAATAAGAGAGTATTTAAGGCATATATGAACACTTTCTTTAAAGATTTAATTTGCCATCTCTTATTCAAGTTTACTAAAGAGTTTAATGGCACATGATCCTCAAAATACAATAAACACTTGAACATAATATCTAGCAAAAATATTGTGTTTTAAAACAATGTGTAAATCTTGTAAAATTCTAGAGATTTAATAGAAACAAGGGTGTCATTTCATGAATAGACTCAACCGATTTAAGCTATGTAACCGTTCACACATAGTATCTCCTTGTTTGTAAAGGTATCTTTTCATGTAATGTTATAATTATTACAACAGATCTGTCCTTTGCGGCATTGGATGCTGACACCAAATACACCGAAAAATGTGTATTTTCATATTTACTTGAGTGTCTTTGATTTTATATCACGTGACAGACATATTACAATCAAGCGTTGGGTGCACTGCCCTGAAAATGAGCTGAGTGCTAATTCTAGAGCCGCGACGCGAGGTGCTTACTCCAAATACACCAAAAATGTGTATTTTCATGTTTGCTTGAGTGTCTTTGATTTTATATCACGTGAGAAACATATTACAATCTAGTGTTGGATGCATTGCCCTGAAAATATGTTGATTGTAAATTCTAGCGCCCTGGCGTGTAATATTCTTAAAATTAAAATATGATTAATTATGCTTAATTGATTCAATTAGTGTGCCAATATTTAATTAATAGTCAATGATATTTATTATAAATTCCATTTCGAGTTTTTTATTCAGAAGCTAAAAAAAAAGAAGATCTGGTCTTATACCCTTAAGTACTAATTTTGGTCAGGTCTTACTTAATTACCGTTTTGCCCTTGCATTTCGTCCACTTTACCACCTTGTCTTCCTCTAGTTGCCCATGTATAATTCCTCAAAAGTATTGATGATCTCAAATTCTAAGTCTGGATAAACCAAAGAGTAATATTTTCTCATTTCTCCATACAAGCCCCACTCACATTTTTATTCTCTTATTTCCTCTTTAAGATCCACTCATATTTTTATTTTATCTTCTCCCCATGCCCACTGTCATATACCACATCATATGCTTTAATCATTCCAAAAACCCACATTAATATCTAAATATTTCGAAAGCAATAAAGAACAATCAGACAGGTAAACACACCTCTCTCTCATTCTCATTCTTGTCTCCCTCTCATTTTCGTCACTCTTTCTCTCATCAACACTGAAACTTTCAGGCACCAAAACATATATTAGAACTCAACAACAAGCTCTCTTCTAGTCCCATATCATCACTAATAAGGATTCAAAAATCTACCAAACAAGAGCCATCATTCACCATGAGATTTTGAGGATGGTAATCTAAAAACAAATCTGGGAAATTGCTGCGTCCTCTTAATCCGAACCCTCTAGTTGATTTCTTGTTCAAATCCTCTCATTTAACATGGGTTATACGTCTCTTTTATGTGCATGTTTGATCAAGGATGGTTTATGTGCGTGTGAAGTGTATTTTAGATTTCTGTGGAAAAAAATTAGTGAGATGATTTAATGGGTATGGTTTGAAAAATCTGAGCATGTGTTAATCCGAGAATGGAATGATGCATGTTAACAGGATTCGCGAGATTATGCTTCTATTCGGAGTTGAAAGTGTTCAAGTTTATATGTTTTCAAAGTTTAGGGTCAAGATTTCTAAATTTGAGAAAAATATTTTTAAACCGTTATACACTGTGTTTCTATGTTTTTTGCACATTTTTTATGCTCTTGAAACTGCTAGGACAGGTCGGAATCAAGAAAAATTGATTCGGGCTTGAGAGAGAGCTGGAAAAAACCCAGCCCTCCGTCAGACCAGCTTCAAAGGCCGGTCAGCCGATGGCCTTCACCGGCAGGCTGGTCTGGGCCTGTTGCTGGCCTACACTCAGGCGAGACTGGCAGGCAGGAGACCGAGTAGTTTTCTCCTTTTTCATGTATTTCCATCCCGGGATGTTTCTAAACTACTTTTAACTGTTTAAAAGACCACAATACTGTTTAAAATTTGATTTTTACATGCGTCATGATATTTTAATGGGGTACTTTTAAAAAGGGCCTTTGAAGGGAAATTTTTTTAGAGAATGACCTTTTTTTTTTTTTTTTTAGACATCAAAAAGCTAGCTTTTTGGACAACAAAACAGTTCTAGTTTTTTTTCTGGCCACCATATTTAGATTCCTCTCTTCGATACAGTCCTTTTCCTTTTTTCTGTGAAAAAAATTGGGACAGTTTTGGTGCTCAGAAAAAACCTATTTTTTAATTTAAAAAATAGGAGGCCATTTGCTTAATTTGGTTTTTTTTTGGCTTTTTTTCCGAATTCTCTCTATTTTAGTGGTCATTTCACATTTTCTTTGTTTGATTTGAAAATGGCATACTAAGGAATCGAATAACATAATTAATGAATGGAAATAAATTTATGATCCGAATTAGATTAGCAGCGAATTTTGGATTAATATTTAAGATTCTAGAGCATAATGGAGCAAACGTTAGACTAGGACCCAGTTTAGACCATATGGTATTAGAATACGCGTTCCAAGGTAGGATTTTTAATCATTTCTTTGGTAACCATGTTTTTAAAAGATTGTTTTGGCCATAATGCTATGCTTTGAGATGAACATGTTCTAAATAAGTTGTTTATGAAATGTGGTTTCTCATAACTAAATGCTTGTGAAAAGTATATGTATGTAGATATTGTTATGTTCTCATATTTTAGTCTTGGAATAAATATTCGGAGCACAATGATTTTTTTCAAATGCGGCAACGAATGTGCATGTTTTTTGGTGGTTGAGTTTTCAAATGTCACCACGAATGTGTATGTCTTCTAGTGGTTGATTTTATAGTCATAAAAATCGGGTTATGAGATATAACCTTAGGGCAGGACCTTAAACCTCAATTGGGGCGCTCCACAGTGTAGGCAATTGGCTAAAGCTCTGTATATATATTGCTATATATATATATTGATGATAACTGAGAACTTGTTTGGACTATTTCATCTCATTTGTTATTTGATTATTTAAAAGTTCACGATTTTTTTTATTTAATTAAAATTCAAAGTTAGTTAAATGATATCCCACTAGGCCATTTGCTCATTTTTCTTTATTTTATTTAACCCCTCCAAGTGGTGCTAAGCATGGTGCTAAGTTGGTACTGAGTTAGTGACGACAAGTTGTAAATATATGCTTCTTGATGCTTCCAGATGAGCTTATGGCATATACCAGGTTTTGGAACAGTTTATCATTTTCCTTTAATTGTATACGTGTACAGATTGTATGGACCAACAATCTCCTTGTATTTTATTTTTGGCAAAAGTTGTAAGTTTATGGAACGTTATGAGATTTTAAACCCTCAAAAATGTTGGAAAAAAGATACGCAGCGGAATTTTAAAAATTTTAAATTAGAGTATTTTCTAAAACACAAGTTTGACATGCTATATGTATAAATTAACCTGATCTTACTGACCTTGTATTCATCTAAAAGCTCTCAAAATTTGTGTAGAGAAGTAACGTTCTAGAAGAGCCTCAACCAACTGATCTTCTTTGCTATTCTCTATCCACGATCAGAGTGAGTGTGGGCTCACACGTACAGCTCTTCCTCAAGGTGACTCTCCTTCCAACCAATTGAGAAAACCCAAAACTAGTGTTCGTGATTTGTGAACAAGAGCTCTCAGGGAGTTTCAGATTCTCACCACCAGAGTATCACTCTTAATCTCTCAATTGATCTAAATAACTCATGAGACTCATTCCCTATTTATAGAGGTTGGGTCTAGGGTCATTCCTTATCAGATAATGTCTCAAAAATTCGAAACAGAATCAAATTCGGGTCAATATCAAATGAAATACACGTGAAAACGCGTGATTTTTAATTTACGCATAGGTAGGCTGAACTTTCTCATAGGCAGGCCGAACTTTAGGATCGGCATGCCGAACTGCCAAAAAGAAATCTCAGCGAATCTTTTATTTTTCACCCGAGATTCTATATGATAAAGCCTCAGTTTCAATTCAAATAACCCAATAGAGAAGTTATCTAATTAAAACAACTTTATCTAGATAATCTCT
>CAMOHE010049297.1:0-11648 GCA_946598075.1 Artocarpus hirsutus
TGAGAAAATCTTGTTTAAAACTTGTTTTAATTCATTCAAAAGTGTTCTATTATGATTTTCTATTGTTTATGATGAATATCCATGCCTGGGAACTGAGAAAACATGTTAGATTTGAGGATTTGAATTCGAGCATGTCGAGACCCGTGCTTGGGAATTTCTGGAATTTCCCAGATCGGTAGGCCGAACTTCGTGTTCGGCAGGCCGGATTCAAAGGATCGGCAGGCCGAACCTGGAGATGTTCGGCCGACCGAACCTGTTCCTCCGGCAGGCCGAACTGTGCAGTCCGGTAGGCCGAACCAGGGGAACCGGCAGGCCGACCGAGCCAAGAGAAATTTTGTGATTTTCACCCGTTTTAAACTATTTTGAATCCTGATTTAAATTTCAACTTTGTACAATGATTTTATAAACCTAAATGGCACACTAGGACACCATGAGATGATTTAGTATCATAGGATACCTCGGGTTAGATGCTAATGAGCTAAGTTACTATGCATTTAGGATTTGTGCGTGAATCCGCGGAGCTAATGTATAGCGGACCGGGATTACGATGTGAGACACCGGTACGAGTATTGAGGTAGGACTTCTACCCCTTCTTTGATAGCCATTTTTAAATACTTTGGCCTCAAATGGATTTTACGAAAATGTTTTCAAATGACTTGTTGATAAAGGATTTTTATTACCTGTTTTCTGAAATAACAGATTGAGATGGATTTTATAATAAACTTCATAATGAATATGAATGATTACATCTAATAAGAAAAGATTTCATGAATCAGAGAGTTATATATATGTATATATATATTAGGGCATGATGCCATATCAGAGATCGGGTTGTGTAGTGAACAACCTTGGGGGCAAGTCTCGAAACCCAGCTGGGCCACTACGGTGGTGAGTCATGTATGGTTTGCCTAGGAAAGGAAAAAAAATGGTACTCTTTGATTAATTTATTTGAATTATTTTTGGAAGATTATATTTTATTTAAATTCTCATTTAATTATTTATCCGTTAATTGTCCCAGTTCATTCTCATATGTTTATTTGATTTATTCAATTTCTTTTAAAGTTGAATAATTTTCTAAATATAGTCCTACTGAGCCTTTCGCTCACATTTTATCTGTTTTAAAATCTTAACCCTAGGTGGATATCAGCATAGATTCGGAGAAGAGTCCGCCGACTGGACTTACGATCAGTAGAAGTATTTGGTAGGTTAATTTATCATTCAAGGCATGTAAGACTTTAACTTCTCTTTCATTCTGGGCTGTGGTTGTATCATAATATTGTCAGTACTATATGTGTGTGCACAATATGTGGCCTAATGGGACTCATACGCGTTCCACCCCATATTTAATTATTTTAATGTTATTTCTATTTGTTTAATTATTATGGTGTTTTATTTATTTATTTAACTTTTCTATTCAAATGAATTTAAAATTATCACCTTTTTATTTATAAATTTCCTTCTAAAACCTTATTTTTAACCAAATCTTTACCTAATTCATTTAAATAAACCACCACGTCACCTCCCGTACTCTGGGGCGTGACATACCCCCGGTGCTTATCACATCCTTTCTTGCCCTTGTAACATAAGCAAAGTTCATATTTTGCTTTGTTCCCAGGCAACTTATTTTTCATTGTTACCGTCTCTTTAGAATCGGACAAGCCTATTATTTGCGCCTCAGATTAGAGCATGATTTAATCAAAGAGATCGATTATTTTGATCTCTCTCACTGGGGCGAGCTTACTGTTGTTATTGGCAGCAATTGTCTAACCGCCCCACTGTTCCATTAATCATTTTTCCATCTCTGAAATTTCTGAACCGTCTTGGGCCTAGACTTTGGGAGTTGATGACTCAGATCTTTTGAGTCAATTTTATCCTCCTAGCCAATTTGGCTCCAAAGCCCTTCACCCGGAAATCATGATTGGCTTGCACTTCTTCTAAACACAACTTGAACTACGCAAAGAACTTCAGGGCTTGTACACTACTACTACTAGTTTTGATTATAATAATTATAATTCCCTCGTCAGTCTTTGACTTCTTGCTACTCTCCCTCCTAATTACCCTGAGCCAACGATCGCAAAGACTAAAGACGAGGAAGATCCATGGCCTGATGTTTATATTTTTCCATTGATCTTTTTCTTTAACAGAGTCAGGAAGAAGTGAGCCTTTGAAAATCTCTTGATCCCGCCTCCTACAAGTGGGTCCCTTACTTCTGTGTCATCAATTCAAGCGTCTGACTTATCTAGCTCTTCTGGCAATCTGATAATGATTGATTTCAAAGAACATATATGGGAGATTATTTTCATAGGGGGTAAACTAGAGGAATGATACGTATAAAACAAATAGTCGCCAAATAGTAGCTGAAAGTGTCACAAAGAAAAAAAAATATAAGAAGAGAGGTATTTGAGAACCAAAATAATAAAAAGTATAAAAGCTTACATAAAAAGAATTGAGAAAGAAAATGGAGGTCACACTTGATAAAACAATATTCTTAGAGATATAAAGAATATGTAAAAAGGATAAATTAGAATGAAAAATACTTTGATAATACACATTAACAAAATAATCTTTGTCAAGTTTTAGAAATCCTTCATTAATTTTAGTGTGAAGGACCAAAGTAATCAAAAGTTTAAGTACTAATTTGTGAACTTATTCAATGACCAAAGTGCACAATGTACATAATTCAAGGACTAATAGGACTAATAATCTAAAATAAAAAATTAAATTACTCTGATGGTCTCTAAACTTGTTATGAATTTATAATTTGGTTCTTTTTTTTCTTAAAGCCAAAAGATAAAAATCAAAATTACCATCTAATTGGACAGTTTTTAGTAGAGGGCACCACTAAACTATTCAAGCGACTAAATAGTCATATGAACACTATCACACTTAATTAGAATGGAGTAAGTGATCCCTTTTTAGAGTAATTGATCCCTTTTTATAGGGCACAAAGGAGGCCTTGACAATACATGACAACTAAGCCCTAACATTTGTAGAGTTGTTAATTAGAGTCAGGCTAAAAGGACTGACCTAGGGCCCATATATGAGTCCTGCTCTACCCATATAAAGATCCGACTAGGCTGGGTCTACTTCTTCGACCTATAAAAAGATTCAAGTAGGCTTGGCCAAGCCTGTATAGCTTTTTATTTTATAATTTTTTTAGTATCCTACACAAAGAAACAAAGCCGATCCAACCCTAAGACTAAGAGTGCTTAAACGATCAATCAAACTCCTCATTTTAAATTAAACTAAACTAAACCAAACCATTAATTATTTTAATTATAAGGTAGTTTGGTAATTTGTTGGACAAAATATTTTAGGCAGTTTAGACTATCTAAAGTGCCCAAAAATATACATGTAATTTTTTATTTTAAACTATTTTTTACACTAGTTAGAAGTACGTGCACTACGGTGCATTTATTACATCCTTTTTATATTAAAATCTAAAATTTCTTCTAAATTTTAATAAAAGTGGATTAGGAAAAAAGGCTTAATAAGGTCCATTTGAGAATATAGTAATTGAAAAAAAAACATAAAAAATGGATTGAAATGCACGTTTTAATCAAAATATGTATTTTAGTTAAATGTATGTGAGAGAGTACTTGGCTCTCGAACTAGTTCCCGGTTCCGCTACTGTTGTTTAGTCAGAAACAAATAATTGCAGAAAAGAAATAGGAGAAAAGAAGAAAAGAAAAACACTAAATTTTTATACAAGTTCGTCCAAATTTGAGACTACGTCATGTTTCTGTTGCTTGCAGATTCCACTATGATGAAGGAGATTACAGATTACAAGAGAAGTTTCTCACACACTCTCAAATTATGTTTACCAAAACTCTCTTCTACCTAGCACCTTATGGGAATTTTTCTATCAAAACTCTCTTCTACCTAGCACCTTATGGGAATTTTTCTCTCAACAATGATAGAGCTCACAAAAAAATACCTCACATAAAGTCACACACCAAAAGTCACAACCCTAGCCACCTTATGTCTATTTATACACCAAAGAAGAGGAAAAATAGCAACTAATGAGAAAACCTAGTAGTTTCTCATTTTTGGGGCATTTGAATTCGACTTTGACTCAAAATCTTGTAAAAAATCACACAACACAACACCTTGGCGCCGCGACGCTCGAAACAAGCGTTGTGGAGCTCCCCCACAACGCCTAGGCACCCAACACCCAGCGCCTAGGCTCCATTTAGTTAGCACTTAGGCGCCCAACACCCAGCCCCTAGGCTCCATTTAGCAAGCGCCTAGGCGCTCTCTTGATAGTGCCTCTATCCAACGGGCGCTATGGCGCCCAAATCTGGCACCGTGGTGGCCCGAATATGCCTCATCTCCTTTTTTTTCTCTTCTTTCTCCTTGGCTAGATTGATTTGGCTCCATTATTCAACAATCTTCCACTTAGAGACTAATCAATCATCACGTCTCCCACTGAGCGACGACAACTTCTCACGCCTCATGGAGAAGTCCAACTGAAGTTACACACAACTTCAATTTCTCGATCTCGTTAAAGTCGATGCCTTTTTTCTACTGAAAGCCTTTTACCACTAACCTTGCCTTATACTGTTTACTGCCGTCAGATTCATCTTTAATTCAGTATAACCATTTGTTGTGCAAGGCCTTCTTGCCCTGTGGTAACTCTGTCAATTGCCATGTCTGATTGGACTTTAACGAATCCATCTCGTCCCTCATGGCTAACTCCCACTTGACCGAATCTTTAGCCTCCATAGCTTCATCATAGCTCCCTGGCTCACCTCTATCAGTCAACAAAATATAATGCGGAGAAGGGGAGTATCTCTGCAGTGATCAAATGTCCTACTAGAGCTCCTAACTGGAGTGGTAGGAGTGCTCTAATTTCCCTCTGAAGCTATGTTTTCTTGGTCTTCAACCTCTGGATTTTGCACCTCCACTTCAAGAAGATACTTCAATGGAATCACCTCAGGCTTCTTGTCTTCAGAACCTGAACCCCCTAGAGTTAGTATTGCCTCTGTCCTTGTACAAAACACCTTCATTGAAGATCACATCCTTGCTCCTAAGAATCTTCCTATTTTGGTCATCCCAAAGACAATAACCAAACTCAAGTCCACCATAGCCAACCAGAAAACATTTCTTAGACCTTGCATCAAGTTTACTTCTAGCAGTGGAATCAATGTAAACATAAGACACACAACCAAATACTTTCAAGTAAGAGAGGTCAACCTTTTTGCCGCTCTATACTTTTTCCGGTAGCTTGAACTTCAGCGGTGTGGATGGACTTCTATTGATCAGATAAGTTGCTATATTAATTGCCTCAGCCCAAAATGACTTTGGCAACCCCACATGTAACCTCATGCTTTTGGCACGCTCATTTAGAGTTCTGTTCATCCTCTTAGCTACCTCGTTCTGTTGTGGTTTCCTTGAAATGATTTTCTTCATCTTTATTCCATTCTCAGCAGAGTACCGCTTGAAATCTCCACCTAAGTATTCTCCCCCGTTGTCAGACTGTAAGCACTTCACCTTCAAATCCGTCTTGTTCTCCACCATAGTTTCCATCTCTTGAAAGCATCAAAGACATCAGATTTGTTTTTCAAAAAGTAAAATTATACATTCCTGCTTAAGTCATCAATGAACATTACATAGTAATTAGCGCCACTAAGGGAAGTCACCATCGTGGGTTCCTATACATCAGTGTGAGCTAGTTTCAGCTTCCTAGACTTAGGCTCTCTGCCTGCTATTGAGAAACTGACTCTCTTCTGCTTGCCAAAGATGCAACCTTCACACAGCCTGTAATCGATGGTTTTCAATCCTGGTAGTTTTCCATTAGAGTGAAGCACCTTCATTCCCTTCTCACTCGTGTGCCCGAGTCTATAGTGACATAGCTCAGTGTTAGCAGCAGAGTCAGCAACTGCTATGGTATCTTTGCAACTGGAATTAATGTAGAGAGTTCCAGCTTTACGTCCAAGAGCAACAACCATAGCTCCCTTTGTGACTTTCAAACCTCCACAATTAAAGGTCACATTTTATCCTTTGTCATCTAGTTGCCTCACCGAAATCAAGTTGCGCATTAGTTTGGGAACATGTCTCACCTTATGAATCTTCCACACAGACCCATTCAGCATTTTTAAACTAACATCTCGAATGCCAACAATATCCAAAGGTTCTCCATCAACAAGATAAACCTTACCAAGATTTTTGGCAATGTAATTCTATAGGACATGACAGTGTGTAGTGGTGTGGAATGACGCTCCTGAATCTATCACCCACGAATTGAAAAAACTATCAACAGACAAGAGCAAAGCATCCTATGGCTCTTCAGTGATGGCATTGGCGGCGTCATTGTTCTTGTCTTCATTCTTCCTTGAAGCTTTGCAGTTCTTCTTCAAGTGGCCAATTCTCCCACAATTCCAACACTCCATAGTTCTACCATTTCTTAGCTTACTTCTCTCATTCCTTGACTTGCCTCTCTTGCCATTGTCCGTGTTGGAATGCCTCTGAAGTTTCCTACCCCTATTATCAACATTAAGGGCTGAGTTCGACGTTGAGGCTTCACCTGAGTCCTTTCTACGAACTTCTTCTGCCAAAATAGAGTTTCTAACATCAACAAACTTCAGTTTTGCATTCCCAATCGAATTTGTAATGGCCACCCTTATGGGTTCCCAACTATTTGGTAACGAGGCCAAGAGGATTAGGGCATTGATCTCATCATCGAATTTAATCTCTATCGAGACCAATTGGTTCAGGACGGTGTTGAAACTGTTCAGATGCTCTACCACCGAGGCACCTTCAGGCATTTTTAAATTAAAGAGCTTCTTCATGAGATGTACCTTGTTATTAGCCGAGGGCTTCTCATACATCTCTGACAGAGCCTTTATCATCCGTGTTGTAGTATTCTCCTTCGCAACGTTGTGGGCCACATTCTTTGACAGTGTCAAACAGATCATTCCCAGCACCTATCTATCAAGGAGATTCCACTCCTCATCCTTTATGCCTTTAGACTTATTACCAAGGGCAAGTGCAGTTTCCTGCTGTAGAGGTAGTCTTCCACTTGCATCCTCCAATAGGAAAAATCTGAACCATCGAATTTGGTGATACCAGCTTCCAAACCTTCTTCTCCCATCATCGTTCTTGAACAAAACCTCCGCTCTAATACCACTTGTTAGGGAATTAGGCGTCTTTTGATTCCAAGGATTGCAAGAACGAATAAATGCAGAAAAGAAATAGGAGAAAAAAAGAAAAGAAAGACACCAAATTTTTATACAAGTTCGTTCAAATTTGAGACTACATCCTGTTTCTGCTGCTTGCAAATTCTACTATGATGAAGAAGATTATAGATTACAAGAGAAGTTTCCCACACACTCTCAAATTATGTTTACCAAAACTCTCTTCTACCTAGCACCTTGTGGGAATTTTTCTACCAAAACTCTCTTCTACCTAGCACCTTGTGGGAATTTTTCTCTCAACAATGATAGAGCTCACAAAAAAATACCTCACATAAAGTCACACACCAAAAGTCACAACCGTAGCCACCTTATGTCTATTTATACACCAAAGAAGAAGAAAAATAGCAACTTATGAGAAAACTTAGTAGTTTGCCATTTTTGGGTCATTTGAATTTGACTCTGACTCAAAATCTTGTAAAGAATCATGCAACACAGTGCCTTGGCCCCGCGGTGCTCCCCTGTAGCGCCTAGGCGCCCAACACCCAGCACCTAGGCTCCATTTAGCTAGCACCTAGGTGCTCTCCTGATAGCGCCTCTGTCCAACAAGCGCTGCAGCGCCCCGAATCTGCCTCTTCTCCTTTTTTTTCTCTTCTTTCTCGTTGGCTAGATTGATTTGGCTCCGTTATTCAACATGAAGGGGCTCTACCGAAACCATGGATTATGTTTGCAAGATTTATAGTTTTCTAAATTATATTTGCAGGTTTTGTAGTTGTCTGTATTATGTTTGCAGGTTTTGGATATCATTTAATATAAGCCGTTATGTTGTAGAAAATTTTTTTTGGAGGAAAAAAAAAAAACTAACTTTTCCATTATTTTTTGTAAACGGTTATGGAGAATTGACAAAGTTTGCACCCAATAGTTATATTCTTTTTGTATACAATAAAAATCTTCCATGCAAAAAAAAGTAGAGTTTCCCCACCCCAACTTCAAAAAAAAAAAAAAATTGTCCTTTTGGTAAAGTTACTTTCAATAGCATAGTAAGAATGAGTGCTAAAAAACCATGGTCCTCCACTAGAGTAAGAATGAGTGCTAAAAAACCATGGTCCTCCACTAGAGACTATGGGTTATACGCTTGGGATGAGGCACTAACCTCGATAATATTTTTTTTGGACATCAAATCATTGTACTCATCTTCTGCTTTCTTATTTTATGGACATCAAGTCATTGTACTATTCTTCTGCTTTCTTAAACATGGCCATTAATTTCTTGTTGATTCTTTTCTTCAACAGCATACTAATAAAGAGTGATCAAAAAACTTAGTCCTCTACTAGGGACTATATGTTTTTGGTAATCTTAAAAACATAGTGCTCAACTTTTTCAAAAAACCAAAAATAAAATAAAAACAATACCAAACAGTCTTAATGTTCCTACACCATCCGTTCCTTCTTATGCAAGACTCGTAAACATGAAACAAGTAGAGAAATCCCACGTGTAGACGCCATATGTGCAAATACAAGGCCTTAATTAATACCAAAGGAGATTTCTTATTTGCAGACCTGACTTACTTCGTAGTTCTCTCCTAACAGGGAAGAATGTAATGCTTTGAGCAACATCAGAGCTTGCCAATCTTTTGAGTTAGGTTTTGATCAAGCTCTACTCCCTATTGAAGAACATGATTTTTCGTTTGCCAAAGGATTTCTTCTAGGCATTAAAAGTCTGCTGCTAGGCCCACACTGCTCAAAAGTTAAATCTCGAGGAAGAGTCCACTTCTGCTAGTAAAGAAGAAGATCTAGAAAATTAATTCGTCTGGTTTTCTTTTCTTCTTTTTTTTTTCTTGATTTTGTGTTGCTACAAATATGTAATTTTGGTTATTAATATAAAAGTGTTTGTTACTACATTCCTACTACTATGCTTTATTTCATTCTGCTTCATGTTTTTCTTGCTCTGCTTTTGGCGTCATTTTTTGAATTTCAAACTTGATTCCTGACGTCATATTTTAAACTTGCATGACAAACGTCACACTTTAACATCTTCTCAGAGTTATGAAACACCATTATTTAGGCCATTAAAGTTGTCAAGCCCAATTCTTGTTTCTAAAAAGATAATTATCATCTCTAATTTTATTGAGACAATTACCTCGTTTCAATTACTTCGTCATTAATTTTTATAAAAAGTACTAACTTCCACTTTTTATAAATTTTAGGAGTTTCCTTCATTGTTTGTAAAATTATCTCACACGGGCTTATTTCAGAAGTTTCATCCCCATTTTTACACATGAATTTTCCTGAAGTTTATTCCCCCAAATTTCCCTCAGAATTGCCCTTTTCACTTCCTTGAATTCTCTTTCTACCCTAATGGCACCTACTCTTGATCAAATTCATACCGACCTTCAAATCCCAGACGGTATGGACATTTAGTTCTTTAACCGGCCTGAGATGGGAAATCTTGGTCACTTGATCATCTCTCTTCGCCAGCTATAATGTATCAGTCTTCCTCTTCGTCTTTTTTTCAACAAGCTTTTTGCTCAAGCTAAAATTCGTCCCACCAACTTAATGCCAATAGGTGGAGGATAATTGTTGGGTTCATTTTTTCTCAAGTTTTTTGATCTTGGTTGTTTCACTCCATAAACTATTGGAATTAAAATAGAAATCGCAGCGGAAGAGGCGGATCGTTGACAAACAAAAATTTTTCAAAAACTTTGTTCATCAGGATAGATATATAATTTTAAGTAATAATAGAAAGCTTTAGGAATTTTAAAAACCTTTTGAAGACTAT
Organism: Artocarpus hirsutus; assembly: GCA_946598075.1. Classification (NCBI taxonomy): domain Eukaryota; kingdom Viridiplantae; phylum Streptophyta; class Magnoliopsida; order Rosales; family Moraceae; genus Artocarpus; species Artocarpus hirsutus. The sequence continues at coordinate 9,912 of CAMOHE010049297.1, forward strand.
CAAGGTATACTAGCTTTCCTCTTTGACACCACGATCTTTCAATCCAAGCCTCCATACCAATGGAAAGACGAGTGGGCGTCAAACTGCAAGAATGAATTTTCCTCACACTTTTCTGAATCTGCTATGTACTCAACACATGAGATAACACACCTTTTTTTTTTTCAGAGAAGAACTCTCAGTTTTTCTCTCTGAGTATTTTGCAAAAGTTATGTGAATAAAAAAAAAAAAAACTCTCAAGATAACTATTATCTCTACCTATTTATATCTGAGCAATTAGTTATTTTTCAATTGACTTTTTTTAATATAAAAATAATCACCATATCACACATATAAAGAAAGGATATATTTTACAGGGTTGTAACATTTTAACTTTCCCTTTCTTTCTATTTTACTTTTCTTTCTTTCCCTTTTTTTTTTCTCCGAATCACTCAGTGAGTGATTCATTAACTTCACACCAACATACATCCATATATATATATATATATAAGTAAAGAAAAAAGGAAACGGAACAGCTTTTTTGTTTTTTTGAAATCACGTTGACGTGAAACGTGATTTTGATTATATATATATATATATAAAAGTAAAACGTTTACGTTTTTCAAAGTAAACGAATTCAATATATATATATATATATATTAAAATATTATAAAATCTTTTATATATATATATAAAAAGATTTGGTTCAAAACTATATATATATATATCTTAATTAAAAAATAAATCACATTTATTTAAGAATTAATCAATTAATTAATTAACTAATGCTCAGTTAAACGTGACAACATTTATCACATTACATTATATGTCACAGATAACATTTTTCTGTGTCATATTAATAATTCAAGTGTGAAATAATTAATTTAGAATTCAATAATTCCAAACTAAATATATATAATTCATTCTATGCAAAAATCCATTATAGTGTTACAGAGATGGTATTGGGGACCTATGGACCTATAAGCCAAGCTCCAATAAATTTGACAATTAATCAAACTCTTTAATTAATGTGTCAAATTTATTAGTTTCAGTGTTACTCCACTAAAAACCTAAAACTGAACTCTTGACGTTATAGTAAAATTACTCAAAGAAAATTAGCGAGTAGTCTATTGATATAGTCATTGCATATAAGTCAGTCCTCCATAAATAGTTCATAATAAGAGCTAGGTTCAATTTCCGTTTACCTCTCTTATTATATCTTTATTCTCGAGTTCTAATAATTCTCTAATGAACAGTTACTTCATAATCTTATTATGAACGAGCGATCTACTGTTCAAACCTTGAATCATCACTCAAGAGAATTATTTTTCTAACTTCCACAAGGAAAGAATGGATTCCATAACTGTATAATATTATTTCCAGCCACTTATTACATTATATTTCCATGATGCTAATGTTGGAAAAATAATACGCAGCGGAATTTTAAAAATTTTAAATCAGAGTATTTTTCAAAACATAAGTTTGACATGCTATATGTATAAATTAACCTGATCTTACTAACCTCTTACTCGTCGAAAAGCTCCCGAAAACAGTGTAGAGAAGTAACGTTCCAGAAGAGCCTCAACCAACTTGTCTTCTTTGCAATTCTCTATCCAAGATCGGAGTGAGTGTGGGCTCACACGTATAGCTCTTCCTCAAGGTGGCTCTCCTTCCAATCAATTGAGAGAACCCAAAGCTAGTGTTCGTGATTTGTGAACAAGAGCTCTCAGGGAGTTTCAGATTCTCACCACTAGAGTATCA